>JAVJIF010009201.1:0-143929 GCA_038442645.1 Agave tequilana | reverse complement strand
CACCCGCGTCTCAGCATCAAGGCGCGTTGACTCGACACCTGCGTCTCAGCATCAAGGCGCGTTGGCTCGACACCCGCGTCTCAGCATCAAGGCGCGTTGGCTCGACACCCGCATCTCAGCATCAAGGCGCGTTTGCTCGACACCCGCATCTCAGCATCAAGGCGCGTTGGCTCGACACCCGCGTCTCAGCATCAAGGCGCGTTGACTCGACACCCGCGTCTCAGCATCAAGGCGCGTCGGCCTGACACCCGCGTCTCAGCCTCAAGACGCAAAGGTCTAAACCCCGCGTCTCAGTTATAACCGCCTTGGTTAAGGGACCAATCACTGCCTACACGTAAGGGAAATCAGCCCCCATCGTGGCGTGTCTTTAGCAGGCACGTGGGTTAGTTACCGCCCATGTAGCGGGGAAGTTGGCCCTCATTGTGGAGCATTTTTAGGGGGCACGTTCACCCCTGGTACCTCTATAAATAACCCTGTTTGCTATGAAGAAGGGAGGGAGGAGATCAGAGAATCAATCAGACGAAGAGAGACAGAGGGCGACACAGAGAGAAAAGAAGCAGATCAACTCTTCAGCAAGTTCGCTGCGTACGAGCTAGCTTTCGCCTACATTCTCTTTTAGAGTTTTGGTAGACATAGCTGTGTCACTCTTTCTACCGGCCGAAGAGGAGATCCCTGAAGGACGGTCATCTGGTCAATGGAGAACAAGATTCACTCTCCACCGCCACACAAAGAACCCAGCCTTAAACAAAGGGGGATTCAAGATTCAATATTCTCCCTCCCTTGTAACCGGAAGGAACAGTTTTTGTTGTAATCCTTTTCATTTGATTCAAGGAAAACTATTACTGCAATTCTTGTCTTCTCCTTTTCCGGGTCATACAAGAGATGGCGACTCCGCTGGGGACTACGTTTGTCACTGAGGAGCAAATAGTGGCGCAAGATGACGTCCACTATAAGGGGAAGATGGTCGAATCGCTCGTTGTCGAGTTCGACCAGGCGAAGTACGAAGAGTTTCTCTCTTCCGGCTCCAAGAGCCCAAAGACCCGCGTCTGCCGCCGGGTCTCGACGGGGAATGGCCTCGAGGCCCGATCTGTGGCTTTCTCGAGCTCCCCTGCTGCCGACTGTGCCAAGCAAGGTACACGCGCCAACGCCTCTCAGAAGGCCCGCGTAGTCCCAGGCACATCTGCCTTTGCGACTAACCGCGTCGCACAGAACACCCGCGTCAGCGTCTCTCAGGAGACCCGCGTGGTCAAAGTCCCTGGTGTCCAGCATCAGGATGTCGTTGGTCTCTCTCCACCTCCTCGATGCAATCGAAACACTGAGCGTCGACAGAGGAGACGTGCGCGTCAGCTGCAAGTTGGAACCGTTGGTTGTCCAACTGAGGCTGGACGCGACGTACAATCTCGCGCCTTGCCCGCGCCACGTCCAGTACGTGAAGTCCGCGTTTGGCGCCCCAAACGCGAGATTCCTTCAGTTAGGTCCTCTGAGGACCAACTCACCAAACGCCAAGATGAGACCTCTGCGCCTCGTCAAGCGCAAGAGGCACAAGCCCATAGGCGTGGGCCCAACAGCCCATCCTCTCTCAAGTGTCTCCGCTCCGACACACCAAACAGCAACGCGACAGGCGCGTTTTGTCTCAACAGGGACGCCAGACGCGCGCTGAACAGCTGCGGCGCAAGAACCGCGTCTCTGATGCCTGCGTCCAGGCTGTACAGCACATGGATGCCTCCCGTCTTCGATGTTGCGAGGCTAATCTTTTCAATCCCCCTCCCATGAATTTGAGGAATTATCTGACGAAGAAAAGAAGTGCCAATCAGGCCACTTCGTCGTGTTGCTGCCAACGGCTCATCCATATGCTCTCTAAGTGCCGTTGCGGATCAGGCGTACACCAGCAGTCTTTAGTCAGACAACTGACCCTGATTCCTCCGTCAGCTAAAAGAAGACGCTCCCACAGAAGGAGAACCTTCTCTGACGTTGAGTACCTGGAGCTCACTGCGAATATGACAAGCAGGAGCAAGGGAAAACAACTTGCAGTCAGCTCAGACGAGTCCGAGTCTGACTCTGAACCGGAAGGGGTGTATCGACACACTCGCACCCGGACTGGGGCCATTCCCCCAATTGACTATAATGCCTTAGCCCATGGCATTAATGATTCTCACTCCGCCGTAGCGGAGTCAAGGGCTTCAAACTCTTCCGTCGAGAAGGAGACCTCCGCCTACATGACAGGCACTCCTGAGGAGACGACTAAACGTTTGGAGCAGATCTAGAAGGCACAAATGGATATGATTCTTTCTCAGCAGGAATCTATCAACTCCCTCAAGCAGGCGATTGCACAGCTGCTCGAAGACAGGAGGAGGTCTCCTCCTAAAAGTCAAAGGGCAAAGGGAAAAAGGGAGAAAGCTCATCTTCCGAACCTTGGGGAGACGCAGCGATCTACTTCCGGTTCGTCCAAGTCCTCGTCGCAAGTAAAAGGCGACCAAGACCAAGGAAAGGCTCATGTTAAAAGAATGAGTCAACTGGAGCGACGCCTCGAGGCCCTTGCCAATCGCAAAGATCTCCAAGAAGTAGGAGTGGTCCGGCCCTACCCGGCTAAATGGGACTTGGTTCCGTACCCTCCTAAGTTCAAGGCTCCAACCCTCCAAGCCTTTGATGGGAAGGGGTCACCCAACCAGCACATCTACTACTTCAAATCCCAAACCGGGAATGTAGTAGATAATGACGCCATCCTGACACGCCTGTTCATCGGCACCCTGAAAGGGTTGGCCTTTGAATGGTTTATGAAGCTCTCAGAAGGTTCTATCAAGAACTGGGGCAATTTGGAGAAGCTCTTTTTAACACACTTCTTCGAGGATGACTCCGAAGTCACAATGCCAACCCTTTTGGCTACTAAACAGCGAAAAGGGGAGTCCGTCAAATCTTTCGTGGAAAGGTTTCGGAACATGGCACTCCGGTGTCCAAGCGGTATGACCCAGGCCACCCTGGTGGAAACATGCCGCCACAATCTCCAAACCTCACTCCTGGCTCAAATAGGAGTTGCTGAAAGCCGCACCTGGAAGCAATTAGTCCAACAAGGAGAACAGGCTGAGGAGATTGTCGCCCGCGTCAGAGCGGAGGAAGGTAAGCCTAGGCCGGAAAGGTCGACAAGGCGTGCGCCGGACACATCCCTCCAAACAAAGCGGAAGGATAATTTGGCAACGAAGACCAAATCTCCCGCCAAACCTCAACCAGGCAAGGCGAGTGGCTCTTCAAGCCAGCCACGCGCCAACAAGCAATATTCCTTCAAGGAGGAACATGTCGATTCGCTCTTTAAACTACTCAACAAGAGCAACCGACTGAAGCTCCCTGAAGCTAGGCGCCCAAAGGAAGTCGGCAAGACCGACAATCCCAACTACTGCATGTATCACAGGATGTTGGGACACCCCACCAAAAGCTGCTACGTCTTCAAGGACATCCTTCAGGCTCTGATTGATGCGGAGGTGTTAAAGCTCCGACCAGAGCAGAAGAAGGTGGCGGCTAATGTGACGTCGGTTCTCCAGTTCGGGAGACAACCTCTAACGCCTGCGGGGGTAACTCCTATTCTAAAAGGAGAGCTGAGAGTGGTCAACACAGACCCTCACCAGCAGCAAGAGAAAGGCTTGGTACCCGTCCCTACACCTCAAGGGGAAATTATGTGGGTCCACCCTGACCTTGTCAATGAACAGCAATGGACTACTGTGACCAACAGGAAATCCAAAGGCAAGGCAAAAGCCTCATCCTGCAATGTGGTGGGTGCCTCCTCTCGAGAAACGGAGACTGAATCCCTTCACTGACCGACTCAGAGGAGGAAACGATAGTCTTGCAGAGCCCAACCAACCGATGGCGGGAACCCGTTCAGGACAGGCGTACTTGAAACAGTACGACGAGACGGCGGTAGCCCCTCCACAACCAACTGCGGAGCCAGTCAGGCCCTCCACAAAGCCACTTGTGGAGAAGCAGAAGGGGACTCGATTTTCTCGAGCCCTTCAAAAGGGCATCGCGGAAGGATCTACGGCACCTTACCGCTTTGATGTCCTGGCTCAGTTGGCCAACATTCCGGCACGCATTACCTTGTATGAACTTCTTAGACTATCAAAGTCAACCAGGGAAGCTCTGCAAGAAGCTCTGGCAAATGCTGAGGTCTTCATGACCCGGTGCCGAAGGAGGAAGATGTAGAGGATTGCCTCCACACCTCCCAGAATGCCCCCTGCATCACCTTCACAGCAGATGATATGCAGGTGAAAGGGAAGCATGATCGACCCCTGTACTTCACAGGGTATATTGGATCGTCCGAGGTGAACCGCATCCAGGTAGACCCAGGGTCCGCGTTGAGCATCATGCCTCGCCGGGTCATGCAACATCTCGGCATTCCTACCCATCGTTTGAGCCCCACCCAGACGACTATCGATGGGTTCAATGCCAACCAGACCCGTCCGATGGGAAAGATCAAGCTCAGGTGTCAGATTGGAAGTCTCAAGTCGGAAGTGACATGCTACATCATCGACGCCGACACTTCCTACAATCTATTGCTGGGACGACCGTGGATTCACCGCAACTCCATCGTTCCCTCCACTCTCCACCAAGTCATGAAGTACCTTGACGGGAATGGAAATGTGCAGACGTTGATCGCCGAAAGGCATCCGTTCAAAGGGGTCGAGAATTATTTCACCGACTCTTTGCTGTACCAAGATCCGGTGGAGACGGATGAAGCCCCACAACCAGAGGAGCCAGACTCTGGTAATGAGGCTGACACTGAGCCTGAGAAAGAAGAGTGCCTGTGGGAGTTAGAACCACTTGTAACGGGCACTAATAAGCCCGATGTCGATAATACCACCGATGAAGTAGGCGGTTGGTATATTAATGAAGATTTAGATTTTGCGTATTTTTCTGTGTGTGCTTCTGATTCAATACCGTCAGATACTAGCACTGATATAGATGACGATCTCTGGTCGGCAATGGGTGCCTTAACATCATTGCATGTACCTGTGAAATCGTCCTTCGAGACATACCAAGACAATGGTAATGCGCAAGAATCTATATTTATGGTTCCAGCAAGACGGAAAGGCCAAAAACCAATTCTTTTTGGCGAATCTCGTCTGAACCAACGCCCCGCGAAGAATCGGAAGGCGAGCAAGAATCCCCTCAGTTCGATCATTACGAACCAAAAGTGCTCAAAATAATGAGATGCATGGGGTACGACACGACCAACAAACTCGGGTTGAACTTCGGCAAAGGAAGGAGGACGTTGCTTCAATCCTTTGTGCCAAAAGGGAAGGCCCCCGATTATTATCATCGGACACGCCGGGGGTTGGGCTATGCATCAACTCCAGTCCCATCAGTCTCCGATTCTTAAGAATCGTCGAGCAACGATTACTCTTCGGACACATCATCTTGGAGTCAGATGTCAGTGTCGGCAACATCTTCAAGGAAATTTCAGTGAACATGGTTTCGACAAGCCACCTGGAAGATGGAAATGAAGAAATGATCCAATCTGATACAGATCCTTGGATCAAATATTTAAATGCTCTTTGGATACCCGCTTTGAACAGCGCGAGCCACCCACAGAAGACAAGGTTGTTCAAATCAACCTAGGAGATGAGGCTAACCCTAAGCCCATCTTCATAAGTGACGGCCTGTCACCTTCGGAGAAGAAAGATCTAATATCTCTTGTACAAGAGTATATAGACGTCTTCGCCTGGAATTACGAGGACATGCCAGGACTTGATCCTCAAGTGGCCATGCACCGCCTCAACATCAATCCGGACGTAAAGCCTGTCACACAGCAGCAGCGACGGTTCCGTCCAGAAATAATGGAGGCATTCAATCAGAAGTCAGAAAACTTATTGATTCTGGCTTCATCAGGGAAGAACAACATCCCGACTGGGTAGCCAACATTGTCCCAGTTGCCAAGAAGAACGGGAAGATCCGGATCTGCATCGACTTCCGTGATCTAAACGAGGCTTGTCCCAAAGACGAATTCCCATTGCCAATCACAGATGTCATGATTGACAATACTTGTGAATTCGAACGAATGTCCTTCATGGATGGATTCTCAGGATACAATCAAATCAAAATGTATCCTGACGATGAAAAACACACGTCCTTCAGGACACCATTGGGGTTTATTGCTATACCGTCATGCCCTTCGGACTGAAAAATGCAGGGGCAACATACCAAAGGGCCATGAATGCCATTTTCCATCAGCAAATACGCAAAACGGTGGAATGTTATGTTGATGACATCGCAGTAAAAAGCCGCACTAAAGGTGATCACATAGCAGACCTGAAGGTGGTCTTCGACATCATGCGGGCTCATCAATTGAAGATGAATCCCACAAAGTCCTTCCTGGGGTGGCCAGTGGCAAATTCTTAGGATTTGTTGTAACATCCACCGGAATTCACTTGGACCCGAAAAAGGTTCGCGCTATCCAGGAGATGCAACCTCCGAGAAATCTCAAGGAACTCAGGGGATTGCAAGGACGATTGGCGTACATCCGTAGGTTCATCTCAAACCTCTCCGGAAGATGCCAACCCTTCACTAAGCTAATGAAGAAGGGTGTCTCGTTCATTTGGGACGACGCTTACCAACAAGCGTTCGAGGAAATTAAACAATACCTCACCCAACCACCAGTCCTTGCAGCTCCGGTATCCGGAAAGCCTTTCCTGGTGTACGTCCGGGCAATGGATCATTCTTTAGGAGCTCTACTAGCTCAGAATGATGATCGAGGACAAGAGCAAGCAATCTACTATCTGAGTAGGACAATGATCGGAGCCGAACATCGGTATAACCCGATCGAGAAGGAATGTTTGGCATTAGTGTTCGCTATTCAGAAAATGCGGCACTATCTGGTAGGCCAAACTATAAACGTCATATCAAAAGTCAACCCCCTGAGGTTACTTATGACTAAGCCTTCATCATTAAACGGCCGGCTGGCAAAATGGGCCATATTGCTCTCCCAATATGAGATGCACTTTTTACCATAAAAGGCCATTAAGGGACAAGCAGTGGCAGATTTCCTAGCTGAGCACCCAGATCCGAGGGCAGCCAAAGTCTACGAAGATCTCCCAGATGAAGTTGCTGAAGTCTGCCTGACTCAGACATCGTTCGAAAGTCAAGTATGGCAACTTTTCTTCGATGGTGCATCAAGAACAAGCCCAAAGGGACACGTAGTAGCGGGGGTAGGAGTAGTACTCGTATCCCCACAAAATTATGTGATTCCCCGAGCTGTCTCATTAACTGAGCCTTGTTCCAACAATGTGGCGGAGTACAACGCTCTTTTGATTGGGATGCAATTCGCCGATGAGATTGGCGTTAAAAATCTCGAGGCATATGGCAACTCCAAGCTCATCGTCAGCCAAGTTCGCGGGGAGTACGAAGTCAGACATGAAGACTTAGTACCCTATTACAATGCGACTATCCACATGGCCGAGGGGTTTACAAGCTTCTACATCGACCATATACCACGCAGGCAAAATGCGCACGCAGATGCACTCGCATCCCTGGCTGCCTCCTTAGCTCTTCCAGCTGGAGCAATGGAAAGATATTCGTCTACAGCCACGACCTGTATTGCCCGAGAAATGCTCTCGAGGACTATCAGGAGTCAACGGGAGGTCGTCACCACGAAGAAGCACTTGAAGCATCAACTGGTCCAGAGCTTAAAGACTGGCGATTCCCCTATATCGACTACGTCTTATACGACATCCTGCCTGAAGACACCAAAGAGGCGGCTGCCATTCGAAGGAAAGCCCCCAAATTCTATTATAATGCATTACGCGAACATTGTATCGTCGATCACATGACGAGATCTTACTCCGGTGCCTCTCACCAAAAGAAGCCCAAGAGATATTGAGGGAAGCCCATGACGGTATGTGTGGAGCCCATCAACCTGGCCTAAAACTGGCACATCGACTTCAAAGATTGGGTTATTATTGGCCCAAGATGATTGCTGACACCGTCACCTATGCTAAAAGGTGTCACGCTTGCCAAGTGCATGGGGATTTCATCCATCAAGCACCAGGGTACCTCCACTCTACGGCCTCTACCTGGCCATTTGAAATGTGGGGCATGGACGTGTTGGTTCTATCAGCCCACCATCATCAAAAGGACATCGGTTTATTTTAGCAATAACCGATTACTTCTCTAAGTGGGCTGAGGCCATTCCCTTGAAGGAAGTCAAGTCGTCGAACGTGATCAAGTTCGTGAAACACCACGTTATTTACCGTTTCGGTGTACCTCGGCGAATTGTCCATGACAATGGGCCTCAGTTCATCAGCCAGGCTTTCCAGAGATTCTGCGCTAAGTTCAGAATTCAGAGTGTGTCCTCAACGCATACTATCCTGCCGCTAATGGCCTCGCAGAAGCTTTCAACAAGACTATTGGCAAGCTTCTCAAAAAGTTCGTCTCGAAAAGTCAACGAGACTGGGACGACAAGTTGGGTGAATGCTTATGGGCTTACCGCACAACTGTGCGAACCCCAACTAAAGCTACGCCATTTTCTCTGGTCTATGGGTGCGAAGCCGTGCTCCCACTAGAGATCCAAATTCCATCTCTACGCGTCGCCTTGACAGCGGAGATGACAACCGAGGAGAAGCATCGACAGCGACTCCAAGAACTGGAGGCCTTAGATGATAAGCGTCTGCAGGCCCAACAGCAAATCGAGCTCTACCAAGCTCGAATTACCAAAGCCTTCAACAAGAAAGTTAAAATGCGAACTTTCAAGAAGGCGATCTTGTCTTAGCCGTCAGAAGACCCATGGTAATGACGCACAAGACAAAAGGAAAATTTCAACCCAAATGGGAAGGACCATTTGTAGTAGAGTCAGTCTACTCAAATGGGTCATATCGCCTCATAACCTCGAATGGCGATACACTCATGATGCCGATCAATGGCAGGTTCCTGAAGAAATACTATCCTTAGATGGTATTCTTCCGCTGATCAAGTTAAAAATACACCTCTGATCAAAACAAGAAGAGCTTCTTCATTAATATCCGACGCCCCCCGACGGCTAAGGATAGAAGAAAATGTTGGCTTCTAAGTCCAACATAAGTCTTCGACAATTCATCATGCTGAGGGGAATAGCATGGCTAGCCCAAGTCAAACGGTAGTTGGTAAAGGCACCTCAAACCCGTTGACAGCTGAGGATTTGTTAAAAATCCTAAGGGACACGTTCCCATTTGATCCGACGCCTCCGACGGCTAAGGATAGAGGAAAATGTTGGCTTTTAAGTCCAACATAAGTCTTCGACAACTCATCATGCTGAGGAAATAGCATGGCTAGCCCAACTCAAATGGTAGTTGGTAAAGGCACCTCAAATCCGTTGATAGCTGAGGGTTTGCTAAAAATCCTAAAGTGGACTTGGCTCCACTCTTTCCTCCAAAATCCCCTACCAATTCTCATCCACAGAATGGTAGGTCTACAAAATACAACCATTACTAAGTTAACACTATACCTCTGGTAATGGAAACTTTTCAATATTCCTTGTCGAGTACAAGTTTTGTTTGTCAACTCTACACGGAGTATCAAATTTTCAAATTTGCCAAGTTAACACTACACCTCTGGCACTTCAAAATTTTCATTTGTCAATTCTCACCAATAGAATGACAGGTCCTCAAATTACTCTTATCATGAGTCAATCTTTGTCAAGTTAATATCACACCTCTGACAAATTACTGTTAAAGTTTAACACCACACCTCTAAACAGTAATCAAGTTTCTGCCAGGTTTAATATTTCACCTCTGGCAGTCACTTTTCTTCAGACTTCCACACCGAAGCTGAAATGGATGATGCTAAGTTAACACCACACCTCTAGCATCAAGTCATTGCTAAGTTCAACAATACACCTATGGCCATGACTTTCCCTCGGACTTCCTTATGCAAGCCGAGATGACCAATGCTAAGTTCAACATTACACCTCTAGCATTACCCTCACTGTCAAGTTAAACATTACACCTATGACAGTGACACTTCTGAGTTAAGTTAATATCACACCTCTGACTCACATCCTTGTCAAGTTAACATTACACTTCTGACAAGACCACTTCCAACCCGTTAAGTTAATATCACACCTCTGACGGTAACAAACTTTCCTAGATTCCCCACGAGTCTAGTCCCACTTGTTATTCTCTTCAACAGAATAACAAGTCTACCTAAAAATATTGTTAGGTTAATACTACACCATCAACAGTGTTTCCATCAAATCCCCAGTTGAGCTCAATCAAGTTAATCCCAAACACTTGATAAAAGTTCACCCTCCCTGGGGGTACCAATTCTACTTGTCACTTTCTCTTATAAAGTGGCAGGTCCATCAAAATTTCATCTCTGTCAAGTTAATATTACACCTCTGACAGTATCATGAGAGTTCCTGAAATAGGATCTTTCTCCACAAAGTTTGACTTATTAAAATTACCATCATAATTTTGACAAAGTCAAAAATTCTTTGCTTCTATGAGTCTAAGACAAAAAGTTCAAGACAACGAAAGAAGCAAAAAGAAAAGTGTCACTTTTATTTATTTCCAAACATATGAAAATGATACAAAACGCTCTCTTATACAATAAGATTGAGTGTTACAGTAAAAACGCTCTCTTATACAATAAGATTGAGTGTTACAATTAAGGAGTACAAAAAAGTCCCTCTCTCTCTCAGAGGTTGCACTCACTCCTTAAAGCCGCGTCTGATTCCAAGTGCGCGATGTTTTGTGGCTACAATAGAAGCTGGTTACACCACGATGCATGATGTAAACATCGAAAGAGCCCTAGCTGACTAAGCTAAGAGCAATGGTGTTCTTGAGGTCTGGTGGCAGCAGAAAGTCCTGCAACCCTTCATTCATGAACATCTCTTTCCCCAGCAGACCATCCAGCAGACATGAGGAGTCCTCGATGTTACTTCTGGGGTAGGAGAGGAAGAGGATCCTATCTGCCACCTTATCCACCGTAGCCCCCTCGCCGCCATACTTACCCTGACCATCTCTTGCCAGCAGGCATGACTGGTGCAGTGGATCTGAAGAGACCTTGGCGAGGGTTGGGTCCTCGTCCGAGACATAATATATTCTCTTATAGGTGACAAGGACCATAATATACTCTCTTATAGGTGAACATCAAACGAGTTCGCCGGCCGAAATATTCTTCCAGAGGCCCAGCAAACCTGAAAAAGGACAGTCAAGCCTACCTGCAAGAGATAAACAAGAGAGTTAGCAAATCTGGAACTTGGTATACTTTAAAGAATACTAAGTAACAAACGCGGCTATTATGGAGAACTGCAAACGTGGGAATAAGCCCGCGCGGTGAGCCAAACTACTGCGTCAGCAGAGACAGACGCGAATCAAAACTGCGTCTCATTTTGCGCCCCCGCCTAAAGGCACAAGGCGCGAAAAAGACTCAAACGCCGAAAATTGCCATCTCATTGTTGAGTAAACAGGAGTTGCAAGATTCGGGTCTGAGACCCTTCAACCCAAGTTGGAATTCATCTAAGTCAGTGGCCTTAAAACGCGAGTTTCATGAGCAAAGCCAGCGTTAAGTGCCAAGAACTTCTGTACTCGCGTCCAGGGAGGTCTAAGCCGGCGGCGCAAATTCCAGGAGGAATGCACCAACTCAGACTTCATGAGAAAACCCAGATGACCATCTCTGCAAGAGATGCCAGGATGTAAGCCTGGGTGGACTACAAGTATTATAGCAGGTCGGGACGGCATACCCGCAGAGGCCTCCGTCAAGAGCAGAACTCTCTGCCTCAGAACGGAGACATGAAAGCCTGGGTGGACTACAAGTATTATGGCAGGTCGGGACGGCTTACCCGCAGAGGCCTCCGTCAAGAGTAGAACTCTCTGCCTCAGAACAGAGACATGAAAGATGCTTTCTCCTGAAGAGACCAAACAGAAGCATAAAAGCTCTGGGTCATCTTCATCCACAGAATCATCTTCATCCATGGAGACAGAACCCTTTTTGAAACTCTGAAGGAGGCGAGACTTCTCAGAGCAAACCAAAGAAAGAACAGTCCAAGGTCTGGATTGTTGAAAAGGGAGGGGGTGCGTCCTATTTATAGGCAGCCCCTAATAACTGTCATTAATGGTGCGCTAATCGGAACCGTTGCCTTGGTGGCCGCACGACTGCCAAAGTCCAATGAGAGACTGACGCGTGGAGCGTCGCTTTGGGAACTGTCGCAGACACTGGTCTCCAACCGCCAGCGCCGGTTTTGCATTAAAGCGCATTAACGTCTAAGTTCAATAAAGAACCGACGCGTGGACAACTGCTTCGGGGAACAACGGATGACCCGGTTTCCCAATCGTCAGTGAAGATTTGACGTTCAAAGATCTCCTAAAATCTTTTAAGTCAGGCTGCATTAAACGCAGATAGGAAAGTCGCGTCCAAAGAACCGCGTCTCCTTTCTCAGATTGAAAGACATCCACCCGCGTTCCAGAAGAATGCCTGCGTCGCGTCCCTTCAGCAAACAATGCTGCGTCCCTCGCGTCTGCTCTATCTGCGTCTTTCTCAGCAAGACAAATTCGCGTTTCACTCTGTTATTGACGCTGCGTCTCATCAAAAGGACTTAGTGAAATCTAAGTTCCTATGGAATGATGACCGCGTCTCACCCTGTGATTGACGCCGCGTCTCATCAAAAGGACTTAGTTCTATCTAAGCTCCTATGGACGGATGACCGCGTCTCACTCTATGGATCAATGCCGCGTCTTATCAAGAAGACTTAGAGTCGACGCCGCGTCTCATTGAAAGAACTTAGTCTTACCTAAGTTCAGTATTCACAGCCAGTGATCAGGGAGTTGAATTCATCCACAGCTAAACAAAGAAGATGGAACAAAAACTTCAAAAAACTTTTATTATATCGAAAATAGTAAAAGTGGATACAAACACTCTAATAGAGTGTCCTCTTCTTTACAAAAAAAGGGAAGAAGGGGAAAAGGCTAAAAGTCTTGATCTGGCAAAGAACGGATACGCTCCCTGAGACGATGCATCTCGTGCTGACGTGCCTTCTCAGCCTCCATCATGGCTTGGACCCGCAGCTCCTCTTCAGATAAAAAGGGTTTTGCAGCCAGCTGTGCTCGCAGAGATTCCAACCTGGAGGAATGAATGGTCTGGCTTTCTTCAGCTCGTGCCTTCGCAGCTTGTTGCTCCTCCAGCCTCTTCCGGACGGTGGCAAGCGTCCTCTCATTATCCGCGATCATGGCTTCCGCCTTAGCGATGGCAAACCGAGCATTGGTAATGGCGAGCTCTGCGTTTTGCCGGATGAACTCGGATTCCATTGAATCGTCAGCCAGTTTCTGACATTCAGCTTGGGAACGCTCGAGATTGTGGACCTCTTCAGCAACTTGTGCTTCCACCTCCTGTCGCTCTTATTCCTGGGTGGCTAGGAGCCTAGTCAAGATGACCTGGGCTTCTTGAGAAGAACTAGCATTGTCCAAAGACTTCAGCTCTTTCAGGTCACTTTCCAATCGCTCCACCAACAGCAGACACGACTTGGCAAGCGAGGAGCCTCCGGTTCATTCGATGTTACCGGCCATGTTTCCAAGAAACGTCCGGGCAAAGTCAAAAGAGCTACGCCCAGACAGGATAAAATCGATGCACGATCGCATTGCGTCAAGGAACTGCTGCACCGTTTTGCGTGTCAGGAAATCCATGGTATCATCACCCGAGGTACTCCCCGACCCCCTTTCTATCATGAGGAAAGGGGTGCAAGCCGGCTCTTTTTGCGCGAGAGTCGTGCTGACCGTCGATACGGCAAGAGCGAGACTGGCCACTGGCGCTTCCGGAGGTGTTATCTCTGCAGGAACCTCCACAGCTAATGATGGAGTAGTAAGCGCAACCTTCTCAGAAGCTTCAACCGAGACCTGAGCTGTGTGGCCTTTTGGAAGGGTACCGACCGTCGGACTCTCCACCTGAGCCCCCTCAGTTCCCTCTACAAGTTATTGCGACATTAGCCACAAAGGAGAAAAGCGAAACATTTAAAATATCAGAACTTCCTTACCATCTGGGAGGTCCAGAGATGTCGAATCCTTGGGCGAATCCTGCGGAGTGGAAGTCTCCTGGCTTCAATAGTAACCCCTTCACCCTGCAGAGTGGGTTCTTCCCCAACCTTAGGGGTTGCCTCCTCTTCCGGCAAAATGGAAGGCTCCCCAATTTCAGTAGTTGCCTTCTCTGGAGTTATCTCGGCAACTGAAGCCTCGACTCCTTCGGACTGGGTCAGCTCTTTTACCGTCTCCTCGATATGCGAGGAGATTACAGCTTCAATGTCCCCGGCCAACCCTGCAGCATAAAAGAAGAATGTTAAAACATCCTCTTCAAAATGAAAGGGAAATTAGGTCAAAAAGTGAAAAGAGTACCTTCAGCGGGAATAATCGCCAGCTGTGATACCGTTGATGGCTCACCCCCGTATATTTCTTCCTCTGAGATGTGGGAGAACTTACTCGGATCAGGAAGAGCGGGTTCATCGCCGTAGTCGACCTCGTCTTCAAAATCGCTTTCCCCTGAGAGTGAGGAAGACGATAGCGCCACGCGCGAGACTTCTGCAGCCGGAGCCTTGCCACCATTACCCCAGTGGTAGGACTGGGGTCAACTGCCCGAGGACTGGAGATGAAGACACAAGGCGACCCAGGTTGCTGTGCCTCATCTCTCCCTTCATGAGCAAGTAAAAACCCGGGTTGAACTGAAATCCCCGGAATATCGACATCTCCTCCACTCATGATGTCGACCTCTAGCTACTCATCCTCGTCAGCGGTGGTGGCTCTATCAACGAGCTCCCCTTCCTCCGCAGACCTACGGTCTCTGCTGCTCGACCTAGGGGCACGGACTAAATGAACATCCTCTTCAGCTATATCTTCTTCCCTCGGTACCTCAACGACAGCAGGGATGTCTTCGGATCGGGAGACTTCGGTTGTCAAGTCTCTCCGAACCTTCTTGGGAGCAGGTTCAGCAGTTGAAGCAGAGCGTTGACGACGCTTGCTTACCGCCTGTCGAGTCTTTGTTGCTCATGGCTCCGCCCTTGCTGCTTGCGGCTCCTCCCTTGTTGGTCGCGGCTCCGCCCTTATTGCTCGTGGCTCCCTTCCCGTTCTCCCGACCTCCTTCTGGGCCTTCAGGTACTGGTCGGTGAGTTTCGAGTGTTTACCAGACTCTGACCTTGCCTCGAGATTTGCATTGATGCTCTCAATACATGAAGACGCCGGAACAAAGTCTGATGTCTGGATGGCTTGGAAATACCAAGTGCAGAAGCTGAAGCTCATACGGCACTTGGACCCCTTGATAGGTAGACGGAAAGTTGCTCCCGTTCCTTCGGCCACACTGTAGTACCAAGCCCGAGCACCTTCGAACAAGTTTCCTTCGAAGGCGAGTCGAGCATTGGGATTCCCGACGTAGAGTTGATCGTAGCCGAACTGTCGAGCGAAACGATTCGGC
Source organism: Agave tequilana (assembly GCA_038442645.1). Classification (NCBI taxonomy): domain Eukaryota; kingdom Viridiplantae; phylum Streptophyta; class Magnoliopsida; order Asparagales; family Asparagaceae; genus Agave; species Agave tequilana. The sequence goes on along the minus strand of JAVJIF010009201.1, from coordinate 128,524 downwards.
ATGTACGGCTCGATGGTGCATGAAGTCCCTTGTCGGAAAAGCACATATCCCGGCCGAATATTGATCAACCACCAGAAGACTCCCGCGGACAACCTCGTGAAGCCATCTGGGTCCACGGAATCAGTAAATAGATCCCCAAAAGATGCACCAGAGATCTCGGGGAAGCAGCGATTGAGCTGGTAATTCGCAGAATCTGAAAGTCGCTTCCGGACGTAATATATATAAAGATCACGCCAGCTCGAATCCTCCAACCGCTGTACAAAAGGGACGGAACTCTCCCTCCAACGCACTGCCGTCATCAGAGAAGGGCAGTGCATCACGTACCAAGCCATGAGGTATGTATAAGGCAGCTCGATCCGAGGGTTGGGGTGCTTCACCGTCGGATTCCCCTCTGAGTCAACATACGGCTTGCCGTGGGAGTCGACAGTTTTCGGCGCCTCGCAGAAACTCTTGGTTAGCACCCGCAACCCGCTCTGAATGCCAGCCGCTACGGCCGGGAGAAGGGCTATAGGGTTTCCATGAGCCAGGAGCACCGCCGGGTACACCACGTCAGCAACAATAGCTTCATGTGGCAGCGTGGGCACCACACAACGCTTCAGCCATAGCATCAAGAAGCCTGCCAACAGTGCCCTATCGGAGATAGGGGTCCGGGCTTGATGGTGGAAGCTTTCAAAAACCAGGTCAGGGTCGAAACCGTCCTCGTTCGAAACTGTGGTGTAGAAGCCTTCAGAAGCCTTGTCGATCCTGTCTTCAATCTCCCTGTCGGAACTGGGAGCCAGTCGGGTTATCGGATTGTCTTTATTATTGACATCGTTGAATAAGTAACTGGCCCAAGACAGTTGCTTGACTCCCTGCGACCTCCAGGCGGTTATCTGACCGCAAATGTGGAAGTGACACATCACTTCCCAGTAAGTCTCGTACACCCGAAGAAACTCTTTCTTCAAGAGGTGGAGCTCCTCAGTGGTCGGGACATATTCCTCATAGGGAATGTCCCCTGTTGCCAGCCCCGAGACCTCATGTAGCTCGTGCAGTGCAAGGCCCATCTCTCCGACCGGGATAAAGAATGTCCCCGTCAGAGGATTGTAGCGCTCCAGGATCCCGAAAAAGTTATGAGAGCCTGGTGGGATACCCCACTGTGCGGGCCCTGACCACCGGGTACAGTCCCACACGCTTTAGCAGATCCCCAAGATCGGTGAGGACGAAACCCACCATCCTGCCCCACCAGTAGTTCTCCGTGGAATGGACCCACTCGGGCGAACGGAACCCGACCGGATAATCACCCTCCGCTTCCATGAACGCGTTGAGGAAGGTAGTGCCAAGTTGTGGTATCTCTCCAACCGGAACCTCAGACTTGCGCGACCCAGGGAATAGGCCGAGAACCGACCTGTCATGGCTATCATGACGGTGTACTTTATGGGAACCCAAATCACCGAGAGTAATCTCAGGGACATATCGAGAAATGTCCCATTCCATCTTCCGAGGGACGGACATGTGCTGGAAATAGGACAGCGGGAACATCCTCTCCATGTCCGGAAGAAAGAATCTTCCACCCTTTATCTGACGGAGCTATTTATAAGTTCCGTCATACACACGATAGCCGCCATCGTTGATACGATCTCCAAAGAAGAAGGCAGGTTTCTCCAGCTTGACGTGAGCATCCGTTGTGAATGCTGCATCGGCCATAAGTACCCGAAGAGTTCTCATGTCAACATTAGAGAGCCTCTCCCTGCGATCCTGCGACTGGTCAACAGTCACAGGGACAGTCCTTCGTAGCACAAAGGTCAAGTCCCGGTCAGCACCACCTACATGTCCAAAGTGGCGCGTCTTGGCGAGTGAGGCAGAAGGATGGGGCACTGCAAAAGAAAGGACACTTAGTTAGATACTTTATTAGAAAAAAAATGCTAAGTGTTCATAACCCAGACGCAGAAGAGATACTGGACGCAGGAATTATCAAATCCGCGTCCAGACCTGCGAAACCGCGTCCAAACGCAGAAGAGATACTGGACGCAGAAATTATCAAACCGCGTCCAGACCTGCAGGATCCGCGTCTCCACCACCAGAAGGTCATGGAATGTCCTTGATGTCACTTCTGGGGTGCGAAAAGAAGGGAGTTATCCACCTTAACCCTTCCATCACCACAACCGCCAGAAGTTTAGTAGGGTAACTCCCTTCCTTTCACACCCCCAGATTTCTAATTGCTTGGACTCAGGTGCCAGATTCATCAAAATCAGCAGCTGATGAAACAGAACGCAAGGATCAAATCCGCGTTCTGCAAACCAAGTCCGCGTCTGAACCCTTCACAATTAGAAATATTCTAAGTGAAGAATCCGAAATGCAGGACCCAATGGCGCGAGGGTCCAAACCCGCGCCTCGGTTATCAACTCAAAGACTGCGTCTGAGACCGCGTCTGAGAATCAAACACGAGTTATATTTTTGTGTTAAGGATTCTTAGGGTTCTATGAGCTTCCGTTAATGGCGAAATCCACGCCTAAAAGGCATTGTACCTGGGAAAGCGACATCCTGCGCAGAGGAAGCGCCCCTCTGGACCTCGGCGACAGTCGCCCGTGAAGAAGAGGCGGTTGGCTTGGTCTTGGGTGCCATCTTTAATTCCAGTAAAAGGAGATGAATAGTTCAAAAGTCCAGTAATGGAGATGAACAGTTTAACAGAGGAAGAAGAGAACTCTCTTTCTTGAGCAAGTGCGTTCGGAGAAGAAAAGATGTCTCTCTGACTGTTGCCTTTTATAGGCACAAGGATTCGCGAAGATACGCGGCGTGTGGCCCAATAAAAGCTGCAGCGAATCATCGCATGACGCGTGGAACAAATCATCGCGAAGATCATGCGTCACGACTCCGTAGCGAGTCATCATTTGACACGTGGCGCGGTTCAGTTAATGAACCCGGAAGTCCGCGCGCCAAAAGGTGAAATCCTGCTGGTTCCCCAGGCCAGCTGGCGGCGTAATCATGACACGGCACAGATTCGCACCCCAAGGGACGCACCTCTTTGATGGACATGCCCCGTCAGCATCTCCATAAATGCATTCGGAAGGTCGCGTCTCTCTACGAAGTCCGCGTCCGACCCAGCGGGCCCAACATCGCGTCTGCCTCATGGAAGATCGGGCGCGTTTCCATTGCCAAAGGACGCACCCTACAGAAATCGCGTCTTTAAAGCAGTACCATCTCGGCTTTTCGAAAAGAACCTGCGTTCGGCCTCCTGTTTCTGCAAAATCAGTTCAACAGTACACTGACGCAAGCAAACGACCAACCACTCCTGGCTTAAAGCACACCGTGACAGACTAAAAGCAATCGGGGAGGTTTAGACTGTGCATCTAGACACTCAACATGATCAACTCTGGTGGCTTCAAAGAGTTCAAACAGTACACTCACGAAGACCAACTCCAGATAAAATCAAACCCGGAGCACTAACAGTCCAGTCATGAAAGCAAATATGGCTAAAATCTAAAGTATTTCGAAATCCATCCAGTTAACTGCGGAATATCGAAAACTTTGGAGGGGGTCTGTAGGCTGTCCAAAAGTTACTGGAGGACAAGCCATTGAAAGCAAAGTTTCAAGCTCTAGACGCGAGGGACTATCACCCGCGTCTCAGCATCAAGGCGCGTTGACTCGACACCCGCGTCTCAGCATCAAGGCGTGTTGGCTCGACACCCGTGTCTCAGCATCAAGGCGCGTTGGCTCGACACCAGCGTCTCAGCATCAAGGCGCATTGGCTTGACACCCGCGTCTCAGCATCAAGGCGCGTTGGCTCGACACCCGCGTCTCAGCATCAAGGCGCGTCGGCCTGACACCCGCGTCTCAGCCTCAAGACGCAAAGATCTAAAACCCGCGTCTCAGTTATAACCGCCTTGGTTAAGGGACCAATCACTGCCTACACGTAAGGGAAATCAGCCCCCATCATGGCGTGTCTTTAGCAGGCACGTGGGTTAGTTACCTCCCATGTAGCGGGGAAGTTGGCCCTCATTGTGGAGCATTTTTAGGGGGCACGTTCACCCCTGGTACCTCTATAAATAGCCCTGTTTGCTATGAAGAAGGGAGGGCGGAGATCAGAGAATCAATCGGACGAAGAGAGACAGAGGGCGACACAGAGAGAAAAGAAGCAGATCAACTCTTCAGCAAGTTCGCTGCGTACGAGCTAGCTTTCGCCTACCTTCTCTTTTAGAGTTTTGGTAGACAGAGCTGTGTCACTCTTTCTACCGGCCGAAGAGGAGATCCCTGAAGGACGGTCATCTGGTCAACGGAGAACAAGATTCACTCTCCACCGCCAACGAAGAACCCAGTCTTAAACAAAGGGGGGATTCAAGATTCAATATTCTCCCTCCCTTGTAACCGGAAGGAAAATTTTTGTTGTAATCCTTTTCATTTGATTCAAGGAAATTTTTTACTGCAATTCTTGTCTTCTCCTTTTTCGGGTCATACATTAATCAAGTTCGCGGAAATATGAAGTCAGACATGAAGATTTAGTATCCTATTACAATGCAACTATATACATGGCCGAGAGGTTTAGAAATTTTTATATCGACCATGTACCTTGCCAGCAAAATGCGCACGCAGATGCACTGGCATCTCTCCCTGCTTCATTGGCTCTTCCAGATGGAGTAGTGGAGAAAATACTCGTCTACAGTCATGACTTGTATTGTCCAAGATTCACCTTTGAAGACCACCAAAAGCCGACAGGAGACCGTCAAGTCAAAGAAGCTCTAGAGACTTCAATAGGTTCAGAACTCAGGGACTGGCAATTCCCGTACATCAACTACGCACTGTACGACATTCTTCCTGATGACCCAAAGAGGCAGCTACCGTTAGAAGGAAAGCCCCTAAATTCTACTATAATGTGATCACGCGAATACTGTACCGTCGATCGCATGATGGGATCCTTCTCCGTTGCCTGTCACAGAAGAAGGCACAAGAAGTACTCAAAGAAGTGCATGATGGCATGTGTGGAGCTCATCAGCCTGGTTCAAAACTTGGGGATCGACTCTAAAGATTGGGGTATTTTTGGCCAAAGATGATCCCTGACGCCATCACTTACGCCAAACGATGTCACGCCTGTCAGGTCCATGGTGACTTCATTCATCAAGCACCTAGACATCTTCATTATACAACCTCAACCTGGCCATTTGAGATGTGCGAAATGGATGTGGTTGGCCCTATCAGTCCACCTTCATCCAAAGGACATCGGTTCTTCTTAGGTATAACTGATTACTTCTCTAAATGGGCCGAAGCTATCCCTTGAGGGAGGTAAATGCATCTGACGTGATCAAATTCGTTAAACATTACGTCATTTACCGCTTTGGTGTGCCACGACAGATCATTCATAACAATGGGCCCCAGTTCGTCAGCCAAGCATTTCAAAAGTTCTGCAACAAGTTCAGAATCCAGAGTGTATCCTCAACGACATACTATCCAGCCGCTAACGACCTTGCAGAAGCTTTCAACAATACTATTGAAAAACTTCTCAAGAAATTCGTCTTGAAAAGCCAATGTGACTGGGACGACAAGTTAGGTGAATGCTTATGGGCCTATCACACGACGGTTCGAACCTCGACGAAAGCTACACCGTTCTCTTTGGTATATAAGTGTGTAGCTATACTCCCACTAAAAATCCGGATCCCATCTCTACGTGTTGCCTGGACAACAGAGATGATAAATGAGGAGAAGCATCGACTACGACTCCAAGAGCTGGAGGCTTTGAATGATAAGCGCCTGCAAGCTCAACAGCAAATCAAAACTCTATCAAGCTCGAATTACCAGAGCCTTCAACAAGAAAGTCAAAGAGCAGACTTTCAAGAAAGGTGACATTGTCTTAGCCGTCAGAAGACCCTTGATAATGACACATAAGACAAAAGAAAAATTCTAACCTAAATGGGAAGGACCATTTGTAGTGGAGTAGGTCTACTCAAATGGAGCATACCGACTTATAAACCAAGATGGTGATATACTCATGATGCTGATTAATGTAGATTCTTGAAGAAATACTATCCTTGATAGCATTCTTCTCCTGATCAAGTTAATACTGCACCTCTGATCAAAATTCTAGATCTAAGATGTTTGGAAGAACGCCAAAGAGGAGCTTCTTTCTTCTCCCCTGGATCACATAACAAATCGATCAACGTCGAGCCGTTCGAGCGCCAGTTTCATCATGATGTATGATCTAAATATTAGAGAAGAAACAAGCAAGACTTCGGTTTTAGCTTTGTTACTCCTCTCTAGTGTACCATGGACGTCCGACGTCTCTGACGGCTAAGGATAGAGGAAAATGTTGGCTTTTAAGTCTAACATAAATTTTCGACAACTCATCATGCTGGGGGGAATAATATGGCTAGCCCAACTCAAACGGTAGTTAGTAAAGGCACACCAAATCCGTTGATAGCTGAGGGTTTGCTAAAAATCCTAAGGTACTTGGTCCATCCTCTCCTCCAAAATCTCTTGCCAATTCTCTTTCACAGAATGGTAGGACCACAAAAATACCTGCGTTCATCTCCTCAACGAAATGAGCTGGGACCTGTCACGTTAACAGTAAACCTTTGACAAACCAGATTTCCCAGTGGATTCAATCAAGGTAATATTACCCTCTAATAACGAAACTCAAAAAAAAAATTAGCTGTTATGTTAATATTACACCTCTAACGGCGAACCTCCCATGTCCCTAGAAAATCAATGATTATCACAATAATATTACACCTCTGACAATTTATTTTATTTTTCCACCAAAAGTCCCCTACCAATTCTCTTCCCTAGAGTGGTAGGTCCACAAACGCAATCATTGTTAAGTTAATGCTCTCCAGCGAGTACAAACTCCACTTGTCTCTCCTCCACAGCGAGTCACAAGTCCTCAAAATTGCCCATATCGCAAACCAATTCTTTTCAAGTTAATACTACACCTCTGATATTCCAAACTTTACTTGCCAATTCTCATCAATAGAAGGGTAAGTCCTCAAAATTACTCATATCGCAAACCAATTCTTGTCAAGTTAATACTACACCTCTGATATTCCAAACTCCACTTGTTAATTCTCATCAATAGAATGACAAGTCCTCAAAACTGCTCATATTGTAAATTAATCTTTGTCAAGTTAACACTACACCTCTGAGATTCCAAACTTTACTTGCCAATTCTCATTAATAGAAGGGCAAGTCCTCAGAATTGCTTATATCACAAATCAACTCCTGTCATGTTAATATTACACCTCTGACAAATTACTGTTAAGTTTAACACCACACCTCTAACAGTGATTAAGTTGCTGCCAAGTTCAATATTAAATCTCTAATAGACACTTTTCCTCAGGCTTCCATATTGAAGCTAAGATGAGCGATGCTAAGTTTAACATCACACCTTTAGCATCCAGTCTATTGTTAAGCTCAACAATACACCTATGACAATGACTTTCCCTCGAACTTCCCTATCGAAGTCGAGATGATAGTGCCAAGTTCAAAATTACACCTCTAGCATTACCTTCACTGTCAAGTTTAACACTACACCTATGACAGTGATGTTTTCAGTTTTTCAAATGAGGCTGAAATTCTCGGTGAGCCAAGTTAATGTCGCACCTCAAGCTCACATTCTTATCAAGTTAATACCACACCTCTGATAAGATCTGATTCGACCCGTTAAGTTAATATTACACCTCTAGCAGTAAAAATTCTCCTAGATTTCCAACGGGTCTAGTCTCACTTGTTATTCTTGTCAACAAAATAGCAGGTCCACTCAAAAGCACTGTTAGGTTAATACTACACCTCTAGCAGTGTTTCCATCAAAGCCCCAACTGAGTCCTAATTACGTTAATACTAAATCTCTGATGAATACTCAGTTATAATCCTCCGTGGGGGTGAAAACTTCACTTACCATTCTCATCTATAGATTGGCAAGTACATAAAAACTATCCCACACCTGTCAAGTTCACACCTTTGACAGTAATTTTAATTTCCTTTTCGGCTTGCTAAGTAAATATTATATTTCTAGCAAATCAAAAAGAAATCATTTCTATCTGTCTGATTTTCAATACAAAGAGGAAGTCAAGACATATAAGAAGACAAGAAAAAGTATCATTTTAATTGATATTCGAACATATGAAGGTGATACAAGACTCTCTCTTATACAATAAGATTGAGTGTTACAACAAAGGAGTAAAAAGAAGTCCCTTTACTCAGTGAAAGGTTGCACTCACTCCTTAAAACATCAAAGGTACATGTAGCTCATCTTCTTGACTGCGGCAAGGAAAAGCGGATTGACTTCTTCTCTTCTTGAGAATAATGGTGTTTCTCGAGGTTGAAATACAAGGGAACTTCCAGATTTCACCCGACCAACTGGTGCGAAGGTCTTCACAAGGTGGTAATCCTTCGCTTAATGAACACCTCCACCACCAAAAAGTCATCCAATGAGCATGAATTTTTCTTTGCTGTTACTTCTTTGGGTAAGCTTGGTGAAGGGAGGATCCGAGACCTTACTGATGACGTCCTCTTTCCTGTAGCCTTCAAAGCCGCCATACCCACCCTCATAGACACTGTGATCATGACGAATCTGGGGCATTGCTGGTGCGTCATGTCCAATAAGGCTTTGACGTGTATCAGTAACTGCGTGGATCCTCCTCGCCCATGGATAGGAGCTCTAACTCCCTGAGTGCTCACCAATCGAACAAGCTTGCTAGTCGAAATATTCTCTCATGAGCCCAACAAAGATGCAGAAGACTAACTGAGGCTTGTCAGAACCTGCAAGGAATCAAAACCCAAGGTTAAAATTCTGCGAAGATAAGAACAGAAAATCTGAGGTGCAAACGCGAGACTAAAGTCATGGACTCCAGACATGGAGTTAACCGATGCAGAGAATATGGATCCAAATACAGCATGGTTTTAGACTTGCGCCCAAGATGTGAAGACGCGAGGCATAAATCAAAAATATAGACACGGGTCTTAAAAACTACACGAGGTAACTTCAAGACGCAAAGTTTGCCACACTCGCCTCTGGGACGTAGGGATTGCCACATCCACGTCCAGAGTGTTTGTTGGCTACGGGCCTTATCCCTCTTCGGTAGAGGTGGATTGGTTGTAATATCTCGGTGGCTTGTAAGGTTGAGAGAGGAGTTTGGTACTCCTTTTAGTGGATTAGAAATCCTTCTCGGTGAAGGCGGGGACGTAGAGTTAGGGGCTCGAACCTCGAAACATATCTTTGTGTTTGCGTTTGATCCATTATCTCTAAACTCTCTCTTTACTTTGTGCATAGCATCATTCATAGCATCATATCTATTTGCTTGTGTTTGAGCATTGATTCATATTGTCATATCTATTATATGCTTGGTTGTTTGTGTGTGCCTCACTTGTACTTAACCACAAGAACTTCATATTGCACCTCAACCCATATCTAGGAGAATCAAGAGGAGTTAGTCCAGAGCCCTTCACGGGGAATTCGGTTACACTTATGTGTTGTACTAAGTGTATTGCAAATTTGTTTTAACTTTCACATTTAGCGCATTTAGTTTCTAGATTAGCATATCACCTATTCACCCCCCTCTAGGTGATTTACAATTGGTATTAGAGCCTACGCTCCTGATACTTAGGCTTAACATCGTAGGAGTGAGATCCTTATTTTGCTAATCTACCATTTGCATTTGCACTTTTGTTTGTTTGCACACATATAGTTTGGAACCATGGACTTCATGACCCCACCTAATTTTGACCCTTCAAACATTGTTGTTTGGAAGTATAGGATGTCCATGTACCTAAAAACCCTAGGATTGCATGTTTTCCTTGCCGCTACCAAGAGATGTTATCTTGGTGACCGTAATCATATAGGGGCCAATGCACAAGCCCTTGAGGCCATTAGAAGCACGCTATCTAAAGATTATCTTATGCATGTTTCTAATCTTGATTCCGCCTTTGCAGTGTGGAACAAGTTGACGACAACCACCACCTCCGAGCTTCAAATGCCTATCTAACAAGAAGAGGAATCTAGTGGAGATGAATCCGAGCCACAACAATGCTATATGGTCCAAGGGAATGACTCCCTTGAGGTACACTTGGAAACCCGCTTAGTTGATGATGATGATGCTAGTTCTTCATGTGATGAATTTGTTGATGCCCATGCCTTGAATGAAGAACTATCTATTATTTGTGAAAAATTGATAGAAAAATATAAAATTTGAAAAAGAAAAGTCTAGGTCTTGAAAAAGAAAATAAAAGTTTGAATTCTAGACTTGACATTGTTTTGCAAGAGAAGGAAGAGGTTTCTAGTGAATGTGACTCACTTAGATCTCAACTTAATCTTGTTTTAAAAGAAAATGATTTGTTGAAAAATAAAAATGATTGTGAAAATGTTTTGAAGAAAAATAAAGTTTTGTCTTCAAAATTTGAATTTGTTGTTAAAGAAAATAACTCTTTGAAAAATAAAATAATTTCTATTTCAAATGATTTAAATGATTGTTTAAAGAAAAATGATGTTTTGCAAAACAAGATTATTTCTCATGTTTGCCATGCTAGGGTAGTTTCACCTAGATCACCCCTTGGATGCTCCACTTTATCTTCAAGTGTTAAAAATGGTATAAATATTTTGAAGAAAAGTGTTGATTGTTTGGGCTCCACTTTGAGCCAATGTGTTGTTGGGCATACACGCTTGGAATCTTTGTTTCGAAAGAAACAAGTTCCATCTATTCATGTACACCCCCCACGGCTTACACATGCTCCTCACGGACACACCCATCACATGTATTCTCATGTGTACACTTGTACACATTGTGGACGTAAGGGCCACCTTGCTAAATTTTGCTTTGATAGATTACATAATGTAAATTTAGCAAATAAGTTTGTTTGGGTTAGAGAAGGTACTAACCCCCATGGACCCAATAAGATATGGGTACCAAAGACCACCCCTCGTGTTTATGATGTAGGAGTGGGCTCTCACATGACGTGAGAGTATCGGTACCTTGGAGTGGATGCGTTCCGAGCTTCATGAAAATCAATTGGATGCATCACTTTCAAGGGTTGTTTGGTGGAGAAGACCACCACGTTTTGGAGACAAGGAAAGTTGCCTTTTAGGTTTTGGTAACGATCCCTAACTCCCATTTATTTGCATGCTTTTCATGTTTATCATATATAGCATGTTTTATTGTTTATTGATTATTATGAATATGCCATGTTTACTAGATCCTTGACATGCATGTATAGCTCTTTGAGACACCCATGTTTAATATGGACCATTATTTTTGTGTTCTCACCATTTGTTTAGCTATCATGTTTATCATAAGCTTAATAACATGTGAATTTACATAATAATCATGTTTATATTTTTCATGTTGATTTATATCCCGTTTTATGCTTCATGAGTTGATTACATGTTTAAATGTTAGTTTTCATTAAAACTTGGTATATACTTGTATACATAGTGGATCACAAATAAATCTATATATGTTTGTGCTTGAATGCTTATTTGTTCCCATTAGATGTGCTAGTATAGTCTAGTTTTGATGATCCATACATTTTAAACTTGTATTCCTAATTTTGGTTTTATTTTTGATCATGTGTTTTCATTTCATGTATATGTCTATTTTGCCAAACCTTAAGTTATACATGTATACCCCCTGAGTCATTTGCCTTTCATGCAAATCTATACATATGGACTCAATTGTGTTTAGGGATATGTCTGTATACTTTTTGTGTTGACAAATCATACATATACCTTGAAGATTAAATAGTTTTAAAGATTTTCATGTTTTCTTGTTTCAAGGAATACTGAGCTTATTGTCTATCTTTCATGATTATATTCTTCACATTGTATTTGTACACTCACATTTATTGTTTACTCATGTGTTTGTTTTCATGAGTCATATTTATGCTTCATTGACTTGAGTGTTGATTATCATGTGGATTTCATGTTTTCATGAAAAATAATTTTGTTTTATTCCTTACTTGAAGGATTTCGTACTAGTTTACAAATTTTCTTATAACTAGTTGCGATATTCTTTATTTTGGTAGAGTTTTCAAACACAATAATTTTCAAATCTATTTTTTTGAAAACCCCTACCTTCCAATGGGTGGTTGGATGGGAGATAATGCTCATGTATGCTTTATAGTGAAAATCATTTTAAAACTTGTGCATGAATGGGTGGTAGTTATATGATGTATACACTTGATCATTATTGTTGTTTCAATTGGTAACATTGAATTCTTTCAATTGGTATCAATTTTGACTTTTCTTGTATACTCATATATGTTTGTATGTATGTATGCTTGCATTTCAAAGAATATCAATTTCAATTGTTATCTATTTTTCATACATATATATGTTTGTGTTTATGATAAGCTTGAGCTTCAACTTTGTTTCAATTGATTCAATTTTCAATTGGTTTCTTAAACAAGCTTATGCATGTGTTTTGTTGGTATTTCATAAAGGGGGAGAAAATTCGATTTTCATATTTACAATTGGTATTTGTATTTCCACTCCCTTGCTTTATGATAGAAAATAAAAGTTTTAAATTGATATCATATGCTTAAAAAAAAATACTCTCTTTTGATATCAAAATGTTTATTTGAATGTTTTAAAAATGGTATCTCAAAATTTTGTTTAAAGAAAATAGTCAAAAGTTTTGATTTGTATTGCCTATATGCAAGGAGAGCTTAACATCTCTTCTACATATAGATTCATGATGAGTGTATCTTATATTGAAGAGCTTGACAATCTTTTCTTTATGTGGTACACGTGTGTAGGGGGAGCTTCACATCTTCTCTTATGCATTGCATAGTGTATGTTATGTGAATTAGGGCTTGTCATCCCTCCTTCATGTAATGTATCTATGTAGGGAAGCTTCACATCTTCCTCTTCATGAATGTATATATCATATAACATTTATTTTAGATTTCTATGTTTACTTTCAATTGGTATCAAAATGCTACCTTGACATATTTTAAATTGGTACCTTAATTGATTGTCACCCCTATTTGGTTTTGTTTTGTTTTAGACAAAAAGGGGAGAACATTTTTTATTAGCCCTTTTATTGATTCATTGTTTCGAACAAAAGGGGGAGAAAAATTTATTGATTTGGTTTTGCCTTTACCCCTTATTGATGATTGTTTCTTTGTATTAAAAAGGGGAGAAGATTTGTTTTGTTTTGGTTTTTACCCCTTTGTTGATGATTGACAAAAAGGGAAAGAATTATTTGAGAAGTTTTATATATGCATATTTATGTTTTGCATATATTAAGTTTAATTTAGTTTAATTTTAATTGGTATCTAGATCATGTTTTGTTTTTGAACATTTCATTAGTATCTAGAACCTTTTATTGTTTATGCATATCTATGCATGTTTCATGTTTAATATTCATTGCATATTTATGTTTATTTGTTTATACATGAGTTAAGGGGGAGCTTCTTTGAAGCTTAACTTTAATCCATGCATATATAACTCCATGAGTTTTGTCATCATCAAAAAGGGGGAGATTGTTGGCCCGGAGGCCTTCCTCTCTAGTTTTGATGATGATTAACTCATGTAGTTATGATTACTAATAATCTTGTGATTTTAGTTTCAGATCATTAAGTAAGATATTAGTTGGTGATTGCTTCAAAAACAGGAGTTTGGAAGCCTTCACTTGGTGATTCAAGAGCCCGAGCGTCAAGATCATACAAAGCCTTGCTCGTTGGATCACGGTTTGGGATCGAGTCAACTTGAAGATGAAGATCGTCAAGAAGACTTAGGTATCCTAGTGTTTAGTGTGTTTAGATCCATTTGGAAAGCTTAGAATAGTTGATATGCTCAAGTGCACAACACACACAAGTTTTATGTTTGGATATTGGTTTTTCGGTTTTTAGTTTAACCGATATTTGTTTTCATGAATAGATTAATTAAAACAAGTTTAAATGGCTTATATGTATAATAGATGTATTCTAGTTATACATGCATGCTTAAACTTCCTATACAAACTTATTTTGACTATCCTATTCATGTATTAAAAAATACTAGTTTGATAAAAATACAAGTTTTGATTTTTGGTAAAAATGTTAAGACACAAAAATAGTTTCATATGCTTGATATTTGAGCTAAACTTTTTATCACATGTTTATATATCAATACAAAATGATAAAACTATTTTTGGAGATTTTTACAAGACTTAAAAGAATTTTTAAAAATATTTTTAACAAGTGTTTCTGTCCCAGATTTGTGGCTGACAGGCCAGGTCAGCCGACCGCATGGGTCGACCGCACCAAAGGCCGGTCGACCCTTGCGGTCGACCGACGTGCACAGGCTTGTGCACGTTTGACAGTCACAGAGATGGTCGGCCGGGCGGCCGACCGGACCAGAGAGCTTTGCTCTCTGTATCTGGGCGGTCGGCCGTGCGGTCGACCGGGTTGCCCCAACGGTCACATTTCTTACCATTGGCGGTCGGCCAGCCGGCCGACCGGTAGCCTGTCAGGCTGTCAGATCAGCCTAACAGCTAGTTTTATTTTGGGGCTATAAATACCCCATCTCTTCATGATTTTAGATAAGATTTTAAGAGCCAAAATTTCTCTAATATACAAGTGTTTTTAACAAGTTTTCAAAAGTGTTTTTGGGCTTTAAACTTCAAATTTGGGTTTGTGTTTTAGGGCTTGGGAAAATAAAAGAAATAGAAGTTTGGGAGATTTGTATTGGTTTTCATTTCTATCTTTTGCAAGAGTTTCCCAAGTGTTTTTCTTTGATTTCTTGTTTTCCAAACAGCTAGTTTTTCCACTTGAGCTATATCTTCTATCCTAATCTATTTAGGATCTTTGTTTTGTGGAAAAAAGATTGTTTGAGGTTGTTGAACCTCCAAGTTGTAAACCCTCCTTTTATTTGTGTATCCCTCTTTGGTAGAGGTTGATTGGAGTGGTGTTTGCTCCCTCTATTGTGAGGTGGAGATTGTTTGTTGGCTACGGGCCTTTTCCCTCTTCGGTAGAGGTGGATTGGTTGTATTGCCTCGGTGGCTTGTAAGGTTGAGAGAGGAGTTTGGTACTTCTTTTAGTGGATTAGAAATCCTTCTCGGTGAAGGCGGGGACGTAGAGCTAGGGGCTCGAACCTCGAAACATATCTTTGTGTTTGCGTTTGATCCATTATCTCTAAACTCTCTCTTTACTTTGTGCATAGCATCATTTATAGCATCATATCTATTTGCTTGTGTTTGAGCATTGATTCATATTGTCATATCTATTATATGCTTGGTTGTTTGTGTGTGCCTCACTTGTACTTAACCACAAGAGCTTCATATAGCACCTCAACCCATATCTACGGGAATCAAGAGGAGTTAGTCCAGAGCCCTTCACGGGGAATTCGGCTACACTTGTGTGTTGTACTAAGTGTATTGCAAATTTGTTTTAACTTCCGCATTTAACGCATTTAGTTTTTAGATTAGCATATCACCTATTCACCCCCCCTCTAGGTGATTTACACAGAGGTCTCAAAAGAGCAGACTTAAAATTCTCTAAGTCAAAAACCCCAAACGCGATCTTCATATACAAAGCTCGTATTTCAAGATCCAAATGCAGAGTTTATCACTCGCGTTTGAAGAACCTATGACTTAGATTTTAAAGTCAATAAACTCGCGTTTCATCAAGAAATCTGAAAGGCGCGTCTATCGAACACGGGCGCATCAATCAGATTTAAAGAGAAAATTGGGAGATAGAATCTCTTCAATGGACGGGAAAGACAGAATTTCAGGGGGGCTGAGTATTTCATGGCAAAAAAATAGTTCCTACCCGAGGAAGAATTCTCTAGAAGTTGGGCTTCATTTGTCAAGTTACGGTTTAGAAGTTGGACTTTATTCATCAAGGCACAACTGTAAAAGCTCTTAAAGCAATTCTTTTTGATCTTGAAGTCGCTTGATAGTGATAATCTTCGAAGAAAATTGAAGAAAAGTATGGAAGCTTTAAGTTCTTACTGTTCATCAGAATGCATGCCCTTGAAGGGAAGATAGATAGTCAAGGCGAAGTTCTTCAGAGCGCATACTCATAAAGGAAAACAGTCTAGATAAAGAACTGTTAAGAGGATGAGGCCTATTTATAGGCAAGCTATAAGTTTATAATTAATGGCATAAAAATCAAAGTCATCAGCCTTAATGTCTGCACGAACATCAAATCTAACGCGGAGGTGACACATGGATTGTCGCTCCGGGAAATGCCCACGACACAAGCCCCCAACCGTCAACGTCGACTTGGTATTAAAGATCCAATAAGATCTTTAAGACGGGTTGCATGTGAGGCTTCAGAGGCTACGTTCTGAAGTTCGCGTCCATTCACAAGATTTGAAGGCTGCGTCCGGAAGTCCGCGTTTTTACATAGACTCAAAGGCTGCGTCCATAAGTCTGCGACCTTTCATAGACCTGAAGGCTGCATTCCTTTTATCCAAACTAAAGTGATCTAGAACCGCGTTCTCTTAAGGATCCAAAGTCGCGTCTCCTTAGTAAGCCAGGACCACGTTCCACAACAATTCAGAGTTGCATCCTGAAGTTCGCGTTCATTCACAATAATTGAAAGCTGCATCCCAAAGTCCACGTTATTGCACAGACTCAAGGGCCGCGTCCATAGTCCGCGTCTTTTCACAAACCTGAAGGTCGCGTCCCCTTTAACAAGAACACAGGTTAGCGTTTTAGAGCCGTATCCTCCTAAGAGGCCAGAATCACGTCTCTCCTGAGCCAGATCCGCATCTGAACCTTCCACACTTAGAGAAATTCTAAGTATTGGGATCAAAACGCAAGGCTCAACGAGGCCCGCATTCGACCAGTAGATGCAGACTCAATCTGATGAAGCGAAGACGTGGAGGTTGTCAAACCTACGTCTTGCCTACCAATGCAAGAGCCACGTCTAAAATCAAGCACGGTCATGAGCCTCGCGTTGGCGGTTCACATTCAAAAGCGACTTAAGAGTTAAGAAAACTCTTTAGGCTCCTTTATATTGGAAACCAGTTCAGATGGTTTTATTACCTGAAATGGGGGCCTCCTGCCTGGAAAGACCACCCATTTGAGCCTCGGGAGCAACAACGCTCGAGGACGAGGCAGTATGTTTGCTCTTTGGTGCCATTTCAACTGTGAAATCGGTGTGAAGAATGAAGGAAAGTGGAAAAAGTTTTAAAGCTTTTCTTGATTCTTGACACAGGGCTCAGTGAAGAAGATGAAGGGTCTAATGATGAGCCTTGAAAGACTGTTGTCTTTTTATAGGCACAATAATCTGTAGAGATACGCGGCGCAGGTCTCTAGGTTCAATCTGCGCCTGACGCGTGGCACGCGTCTTGAACAGACGCGAATTTCGCGCATTAAGGGAAAGATGTCCCCTCAACTCCGTCAGACATGTGGCAACGCGCCTAAAATGCGGGTCTCACATTTAACAAAGCCACGTTCCTCCAAAGGCCGTGTCTTTTCAGTAAAGAAAAAGCTGTGTCTATTCAACAGAGTGATAACTGCGTCTTCACTTCAAAGACCACGTCCCTTCAAAGGTCGCGTCTCTTCAACAAAGTAAGAGACGCGGCTCCGCTTCGAATGAGGATTGCATCTCCGTAGCAACATAATCTCTGCATCTACAAGACTTGCATTCAGTCTTCGCTTCTACAGTACACTGGTACAAGCAGACGACAATTTACCCCCGGTTCAACAGTACACCAACATCCAACTTAGAGCACCAAGGAGGTCTCGACTGCGTATCTAGACACTCACCGCGATCATTTCTGGCGGCTCCAAAGAGTTTTTTACAGTATACTCACAAAGATCACATTCCAGAGAGGATCAAGCTCAGAGTATCTTAAATGATTGTTAGTCCAATCATGAGATGTATGAATTCAATCAGAGTCCAAAGTATTTCGAAATCCGTCCTAGTCAACCGCGGAATATTGAAAACTTTGGAGGGGTTCTATAGACTGTCTAAAAATCACTAAGGACAAGTCATCAGAAAGCAGAGTCCAAACACCAGACGCAAGGCTAATCATAGCCACTAGCGTTGTACCAAGACGCGAAGGTTGAAACCCACGTCTCAACGTTGCTACCAAGACGCAGAGCTTGAAGGCCGCGTCTTAGCATTACTTAAGTACCAAGACGCGAGGGTCGAAACCCGCATCTCTGCTTCACCGCAATGACCAAGACGCAGAACCCGAAGCTCGCTTCTCACATAAAGCTTGACGCAGGACTTGAATATCACATTTCAACCAATTCGAAGCTCAAGCGTTACCTCACGGCTAAATGTGAGGCTCGAAGCCCGCGTTTCAACTACAGAGGTACCCTGCGTCTCTGTTATAACTGCTCTCATTACTAGGTCAATTATTTCCCACGTAATGAGGGAGTTAACCCCTAATTTTTAGGGGACAGTTCTACCCCTGAAACCCCTATAAATAGCTCAGTTCAGTACTGAAGTTGAGTCGGGTGAAAAGTTTCTGATCGCTAAGTGTTGAATCTTGATCAGAGCTTCTACCTGAGACACACTTAAGAGTTCAACTCTTCTAATAACTTGCTGAGTACAAGTTTATTTTTGCCTCAAATCTCTTTGAGATTTTATTGGAGAGGAGTTGTGCTACTCTATCCATAGTTTGAAGAGAAGATTCCCGAAGATTGTGACGCTCACTCGGTCAACGAAAAATAAGATTCACTTTCCACTGCCACAATAAGAACCCAACATTAAACAAAGAGAAGATTTGAGCTTGAACATTTTCTCTCTCTTATAATCGGAAGTTTTTTTGATTGTTGTTTTAACTTTCTTTAAAGAATTTACACGCCCTCAAATTTCTCCCAACAAACAAGGACAATGCATAGAAATTAAGCAGCATGTGATCTACTATTCAAGTAGGACTCTTAATGATGCCCAATTAAACTATACTACAACCGAGAAGGAATTCATGGCAGTAGTGTTCACATTGAAAAAATTTCGTCCGTACCTACTTGGGACCAAAACCACCATATTTACTGACCATTCCAAACTTTAATACCTAATGCTCAAGAAGGACGTGCAGACCTAACTCATTTGTTGGATCCTCCTCTTTCAAGAGTTTGATCTCAAAATTAGAGATAAAAAGGGTGTCAAAAATATCACTGTCGATCACCTCTCTTGTGTGCTAAACACTCCTTCCAGCATGTTGCCAATCAACGATAAACTTTCTTGATGAACAACTCTTAGCTACGTTTAGCGAACCATGGTTTGCTGACATAGTCAACTACTTAGTCACAAACCAAACTCCATCTCACTGGACAAAATAAGATATATATATCGGTTCTTATCTCAAGTTCGATATTTCATATGGGAGGAACCTTATCTCTTTAAATATAGTTTTGAACAAATCATAAGGAGATGTAATCCCGATGAGAAAGTAAAGAGTGTTCTAACCTTTTGTCATGAGCTTTCATGCGGTGAATACTTTGGTCCTTGTAAAACTACCAAAAAAGTACTATAGAGTGAGTTATATTGGCCAACTTTGTTTAAGAATACATTCGACTTTTGCAAGACGTACACAAGATGCAAATGATAGGTAGGATTTCGAAACATAACATGATGGCGCTCAACCCAATTCTATAAGAAGAACTCTTTGACGTGTGGGGCATCGACTTTATGGGACCCTTTCCTAATTCATTTGGGTACCAATAGATTTTATTGACTATGGATTACGTATCCAAATAACCATCTCTTGCAAGACAAATGACAACAAAGTTGTTGTCAAGTTTTTGAAAAAAAATATCTTTTCACGCTTTGGAATCCCTCGTGCAATCATTAGTGATAATGACTCACATTTTTGCAATAGAACTTTTGAAGCTCTCATGCGAAAATATGCCATAACACATAAGTTATCCACACCTTACCACCCTCAAAACAGTGGGCAGATAGAAGTCTCTAATAGACAAATTAAGCTTATTTTGAAGAAAACTGTGAATCTAAACCGAAAGGACTGGTCTACTAAATTGGTGATGTCTTATGGATATATATGACCGCCTTTAAAATGATTGAACAAAACCAAACATATCATACAAAACTAGAAAGTTATAAATTCATACATTAAATAAACCTGTGCACCAATCAGAATAAAAGTGCAAGAAACAAAATAGAAGAAACGGAGAATGGTCCTAAAGCATATTCTTGACAAAAAAGAGATATATATATACAACTAAGAGATGAGACTCAGAAATATATTGAGTTTTGAAGAGACTTTTAATAGTCCCAGTTATATTTAGCTTTTATCCTTCTATCCCATCTCATATATAGCAACACATTAGAAAGAGAAAAAAAACCTCTTCAGTTTTTCCATCAGTTGAAAACCAAGCCCTCGTGAAAGTTTACACATAACTATTTCTTTTTACCTACTACTATTAATAGATACTAGAGCGAGAATTGGGAGATTAAGGGCTAATAAGTCATTTAGAAAAATTATTAAGTCCAACAAAATATTTGATCAATGAAAATATAAATTCTATTTTCAATCATTATCACTTAGGAAACGAATTCCCAAATTATTTTTTAAAACTAGAGACTTGGATTTGGAAAAAATGCTATCATGGATCATAACAAGAAAATATTGTTTCCAGAAGAATACACGAATATACTCTACAAATAATTCAATAATGAATTTTATATGCCATAGAATGAAATGGAAAATAATGTAGGTCACCTGGAGGGGGAGGTGAATAGGTGACTAGCTAATCTAAAGATGAATTAATGCGAAATTAAAAACTATTTATTCAAACTAAAAACTATTAAGCTAAGCACACCAAGTATAATACAAGAGTGTAACCGAATTCCTGATGGAGGGCTCTAGACTATCTCCTCAAGATTCCTCTAGATAGGAGTTGAGGTGCCGCTATATCTTTCTTGGTTGAATATAAGTGTGAGCAAACAATCCCAAGCATATAACAATTTAGGTACAAGTATATCAAGCAAGTAATGAATATGAACAATAAGAGCATACAAGCTATAAACACAAGTAAGAGATAGAGAGAGAGAGCAATCGCAAATATGGGAGATTTGTTTCGAGTTTCGAGCACCCTTACTCTATGTCCCCGCCTTCAACACTATGAAGGATTTCTACTAAAAACGATCCCACCGGATCACTCGGTGCCGTAAAAACCTACAAGGAGTTCACACTAGAACTCTTGGACTCACTAGTCCCTCTCTTATTCCCGCAAGAATAACACACGCAAACACACTAGCTTGCCGAGACTGTACCTCTACACCGAGCTCCCACAAGAACTCGAAACAACACGAACCGCAAGTTCGCCTCCTCAAAAACAAAGTAGAACACTTTGGTGATCTTTACACTTTAATCACCTAAAAACACTCTCACAACAACTCTCCTATAGAATAGATATGGCAATAGAAAGTTCAAGTATGTGTGAGAAAAACTTGGATAGATTTGTCGCAAAAAACTCAAGAATTACTTTTGAAAACACTCTTGATAAACTCTCCTTTTGATATGAAAGCATTTGCTCTAAAATAAGTGGAGATAAACACTTAGAAAGGTAGGAACAACTAACTTAAAAACTCTCAAAAATCTTGTTTAAAATAGTCCAAGGGAACCCCAATTTATAGACTCCCAAAATATGGCCGTTGGAGGCTAAATCAGCGGCTGACGCTGCTGTCGGTCGACCGCCGGTCGACCGGCCAACGGTCGGATTTCTGGCCATTGTGCCACCGGTCGACCACCTGGTCGATCGAGGCCTGGATACAGAGGGCAGAGCTCTCTGCCGTTCGACTACCCGGTCGACCGGGGTCAGATCCAGAGAGCAAAGCTCTCTGGCGGTCGACCAGGTCGGTCGACCGGCCCTCCAAACAAACTGGCTGTGCACGCTTGTGCACATCGGTCGACCAGACCGGTCGACCGACTTCTGTCTTGGTCGACCGGCAGAAGGCTTGGTCAAACATTTTTAGGGATTAAAACTTGGTCATTTTATCTTTAATAAAATCCCATAAATTCTTATAAATTCTACAAAAATTAGTTCATTGATATACTTTGATATACAAACATGTTTGATTAAAAATCAAAACATATTACAAATATTTTGAACTATTTTTGTGATATGAAAATTTTGGCTTTAAACAAAAATCGTATTTTCAAAAAAAAAATAATCTTCAAATTGAAAAACGATTTTTTCAAAACTTCTCCAAATACAAAAATAAGATATTTTAAACACTTTTAAAGCTTAGTGTGTTTGGATATGATCCACTATACATATATGATGAAATATCTATGTTTTTGACATTAAGCTCTAAAATAAATTTTGATAAAACACATGTATATTTTAAAGTTTAAAAATCAAAACGGTATTTTCTAAAACACATATAAATTTTGTGTGTGTGTATAAGTACTTGAGAAATCCACCAACTAATCTATCCTTTACGTTTTATTTAAAAACAAATCTTGACACTTATAAACATGACACAAGTCTTCTTGAAAATCTTCTTCTCTTTCTTGACTTGGTCCAAACCTTGATCCAATGAGCTAGACTCCTCTTGAGTACTTGATGCAATCTTGATGCGTAAGCCCTTGAATCAACACGTGCTAACTTCAAAACTTGACTTCGATTCCTTTGTTGAAGTTAAACACCTACTAAGATCTTGATCAAATATCTGAGACTAATTAAACACAAGATCATTAGTACTATAACTACATGAGTTAATCATCATCAAAACCAGAATGATAGGCCTTTAGGCCAACAATCTCCCCTTTTTTATGATGACAAAACTCATGGAGTTATATATGCATGGATTAAAGTTAAGCTTCATAGAAGCTCTCCCTTAACTCATGCATAACAATAAACATAAATATATTCAATGAAGTGCATAAAACTAAATAATCATATATGCATAAACAAGGAGATAAACATGCACAAACTCACCAAATTCTTTCTCCCCTTTTTGCATAAACAAAACATATATGAATAAACAAGAAAATATCATTTATATATAAACTCTCAAAATTCTTCTCCCCTTTCTTGTCAATTCATCAGCGAAGGGGTGAAAATAAATCAAATAATAAAGATATATATACGATATACATTTATGAAGAAGAGAGACGTAAAGTTAGCTTCCCTGCATACATGCATTTCATGAAGAAGGGGAGACAAAATCCTAACTCACATAAAGCATAATATACAATGCATAAGCGGAGATGTTAAGCTTCTCCTACACATGTGTATCACATAAAGAAGAGATGTCAAGCTCCCCAATATAAAATACACTCAACATGAATTTATCTATAGAAGAGATGTTAAGCTCCCCTTACATATAGTCAATACATATCAAGAAATTTTGAAATCACTTTAAAATAAATTTTGAAATCTCTTAAGTCAATAAAACAAATTTTGAGATACCACTTGTTTAATAAACAAAATTTTAAGATACCAATGAAAGTAAAACATTTTGTATTTTTGATATCAATTGAAAGTAAAATATTTTATATTTTAGATACCAATTGAAAGTAAAACATTTTATATTTTTGATACCAATTAAAATATATTGTAAATTTTGATACCAAATAAAATGTCAATTGAAAATAATGCATAAGCTTATAAAGATATTCAATTTATATTTAACTTTAAGTCAAGATTAGCATAAACATAATTTGCTTTAAACATGTAAATATTGTAAAACAAGCACAATCAAAACATATATATGTACGAAAAAGAAAATACAAATTGAAATTGATATTATTGAAATTTGAAGCATATATATATATATATATATATATATATATATATATATATATATATATATATATATATATATATATATATATATATATATATATATATATATAGAAAACATGTATGAGTATACAAAAATAGAATTTCATGAAGTTCATGTGTATAACTCATAACTATCCACCCTATTCATGCACTTGTTTAAATAGATTTTCAATAAGGCACACAAGGCAGGGTGTAGGGTAGAAGTTTTCAAAAATAAGATTTAAAAATATTTATTGATTGAAAACGCTACCAAATGAAGAATAAATAACTAGTTTAAGGTGATTTTTGAAAAACTAGTTAAATATCCTTCAAACATAAATTCAAATCATATGTATCTCATGCAACATTGCTAAGTACAAAAAAATTTACACTCGAAATCTATAAAGCTAAAAAATGTGCTCATGAAACAAAATTAAGAGTAAATAAAAATAATGTGAGTGTACAAAAGTTATGTGAATAGCATATTCATGAAATAATCAATAACGCTTAAAATAAACATGAAATTCTTTTTATCAAACAAATATGAAAATCATAAAAATTTATTTTCATTAAAAATAAACTTCAAGGCATATGTATGTTTTCTCAAAACTAAAAATATACATACATATCCTAAACACAAATGAGTCCATAATATAATTTGTATGAAGGCAAGTGACTCAAGGGTATACATGTATATTTATTAGTTTTAGACAAGAATAACATATACATGAAGCAAAACATATATAAAAATAGAAAAAACAAGTGCAAATGAAGAAATCATCAAAACTAGGTTATACATGTACATGTAATGAGTACAAATAAGCAATGAGGCACAAACATGTAATAATCAAGTGTAACTCACTACTTGTATAAGTATATATACAAGCTTTAATGAAAAGTTCATCTAAACAAGTATTCACAACATGAAGCATAAAATCAAAACATGCTAATAAAAACATTATCTATGTAAAGGCATGTAAACTAAATAGGAGTTTAGAGATAGTTACCAAACCATATGCACTATTCTCTAAGTCTCTAAAACATGGTGGTCCTCCCACCAAACTTTCTTGATAGCGATGCATCAATTGTAGTGTCCATTAAACTCATGCATTCACCACTAAGGCACCAATTCTCTCACGTTATGTGAGAGCCCACACCTATATCAAACATAAGTGGTGAGAATTTTGGTACCCATTTTCTTTTGGGTCCACGAGGGTTAGTAAGGAACCTAAACATTTTTATTTGCAAAATTTAAAGAATTTACTCTATCATAGAAAAATCTTGCAAGATGGTCTTTACGGCTGCAATGTGTACATTTGTACACTCTAGTATGCACATGAGAATGAGTGTAATCATGATGTGCAAAGTGTGCATATGTATGCTGTGGCTTATGTGTATGGACATGTGGAGCTTGTTTCTTTTGAAACAAGGTTTCCAATCTAGAATGATTAAATGCAAATTGCTCAAAGTTGAGCTCAAACGATTTATACTATTTTTTAAAAATTGAATCTTATTTTTATCAATGGTGGCATAAAGAGCATGGCAAGAATGAGAATCAACAGCCTTTTCTTTTTAGAAATATTTTCTTTTTCTTTTGAAACAATTTTTCTTTTCAAAGAGTTATTTTCTTCCAAAGCAATTTCTTTTTTCCACCAAATTAATTTTATTTTTCAAGGAATTATTTCCTTCATAAAGATCATTTAATTTAGAAGACAAGGAAATATTCTCCTTTTTCAAAATTCATTTTCTTTTGAAATACATGCAAATTTATTTTTAAAAGAGTCATTTTCTTTTAAAATGGAATCATATTTATTTTTCAATTTCTTATTATTCTTTTTGAGCAAATCATATTTTTCAAGAAGTTGTTGACAAAATGAAACAAGTTCATCATATGACAAGTCAACATCCTCATCAAGCTCGGATTCGGAATTTACCTCAAGAGGTTATCCCCTTAGACCATATAGCATATGTTAGAAGTATCACTTCCATCATCCGAGTCGCTCCCCGCATAGTATTGCTTTGTTCGCCAAGGGAGACTATAGTATTCCATACTATAAAAGCTGAATCAAAGTTAGCAACCCTACATAAATGATCATCATTTAGGGTACTCTTTAATGCATGGATGGCTTTTGCATTAGCCTCTAGATGTTTGCCATTTAAACAATATGAATCTCTAATGGTGGCAAGATAAACATGAATACCTAGGGTTTTGAGGTACATGAACATCTTAATTTTCAAGTTTGGATGTTAAGAATGTCAAACATGGGAGGTGTCATGAAATCCATGTGTGTGTAAACAAATATTGTGATTAGCTAAATTGAGGATCTTTAACTCTAGATTGTTAGACCCAAATCAAGAGCACCAAGCTCTGATACCACTTGTAGGTCACCTAGAGGGGGGGTGAATAGGTGACTAGCTAATATAATGATGAATTAATGTAGAATTAAAAACTATTTATGCAAACTAAAAACTATTAAGCTAATCACACCAAGTATAACACAAGAGTATAGCCGAATTCCCGGTGAAGGGCTCTGGACTATCTCCTCAAGATTCCTCTAGATAAGAGTTAAGATGCCGCTATGGCTCTTTTGGTTGAATACAAGTGTGAGCAAACAATCTCAAGCATATAACAATTTAAGCACAAGTATATCAAGTAAGTAATGAATATGAATAATAAGAGGATGTAAGATATAAACACAAGTGAGATATAGAGAGAGCAATCGCAAATTTGGGAGATTTGGTTCGAGGTTCGAGCACCCTTACTTTACGCCCCCGCCTTCAACACTACAAAGGATTTTCACTAAAAACGATCCCATCAGATTACTCGGTGCCGTAATATCTACAAGGAGTTAACACTAGAACTCTTGGACTCACTAGTCCCTCTCTTGTTCTCACAAGAACAACATGATTGTTACACAATATTGCATATTTTACCATAGCATTCCCATACATTTTAGCAAATAAAAACATGATTTTTACTCATCTTCTCTATATTTTTACAGGTCCACACACTAATGGAGAAAAGGCCCAAAATTCCTTTAATTAGCAATAATTAAAGAGAATTAATTCCAAGCCCAAGATAAAGCCCAAATTTGAATCCAGGATCCAGAGAAATCTACGTAACAACTCAAGATTCTAGAAGGCCACGTGGATAACAACCTCGTAACCAACCTGTACCAGAAAGTTGTTACCCAACAGAGTCAGTTGAGCCGCAAAATCTGGGATTTTCCCGCCATTTTGCGGCAAGGATAAGGCAGTTGAGTCCCAGATTTTGCGCCAACAAACTGGGTTCTGGATCCTTCTCCTGTGGCCTATAAATACTGCACCTGGACCTGCGAGCAAAGACTGAGCAGAGAAGAGAGAGAGATTAGGGATTAAGCTTTGTATTTTTATTTTTCTCTAGGATTTTTGTAGCTCTCTAGATCTTCTTCCTCCCTAGAAATTCTGTAAGAGAGAGTTTGTAAGAGAGAGAAAGCTTGTGTACATCAAGGAGTGACAACTTGTGAAGCAAGGATTGATCCATTCTCTTCTCTCTACTCTTACATTTTCTGGTGTACTTGTTTTCTTTACTTGCTTTCTTTATTTTCTTGCAATTTTATTCATGCTTTGCTTTTCTTTTGTAATGGCTTGTAGCTAACTTTTCTACATGTACTAGCTAACCACTACCCTTGCTAACTACTAACTCATGGGTGATTGCTATATTTCATCTTGCAAAGTGTATGATCTTCTCTTCTCCGATGGGTTACTTTCATGCTTGGCAAGTATCTTGTTGTAATTCTCCATATGATTCATGTGTGCCTCATTTAGAGCCTTGTCTAGAACAAGTGCCTTGATGGAACATGGAGATGGATCACCAATATGCTATTTGTTGTACAACTTCTTTACTTCATTTAATGAATGTTGTATCTTCTTCCTTAGCATCCCTTGAGTGTAGCTCTTTTGATTCCATTATTGAAAGTCTATCTTGTAGGCCAATGACATCTATGAGGCTACAAGACAAGTCCAAGAATGATCCCCCATCATCCAAGTGGGAAAGTAATTAGACCAACACGCAAGACAAATCTATGTCGATGAATCAACATGAGGCACGCATCCACTATCACGGAGTTTAGTAAGTTTTAGCAAGGTAGTAAGGTTAGCTAGTCATGGTTTTCTTCCATTCAAGTTTTCTAAAGTTTTCTTTTCTTTTTAGTTGTTAGTCCAAATCCAATCTTGATTTTGATTTCTTTTCCATTTTCCATCATGAACATTTCCACCCATTCTTTTATTTCTTTTTCATTTGATTCTTTATTCTTTTAAAGCAAAGAAGAATCTTCGTTTTATTTTCTTCACTACCTACCGTAACGCTTCCATCACGAGCTCTCCCTGACAATCGACTCGGTATAGCCCTATGCTATAACGGAGATAAGAAAGGGTATATTAATCATCTTTCATACATTTGTGGAGTGATCTAAGCACTTGAGGTTGTTTCTAAAGCTTATCTCCTTAATTGAATACATATATTTATGCTCATTTATACTCCATAATACAACACCTTTCCCGTCTAATCACAACACACGTGTCACGCCCCACTGCCCAAAATACAATACGTGACATGATCGGCGACGTGTACGCGTTGGGTATGAGGTCCCTACGATACACGTTAAGCCTACTGCAGAACAGTACAAGTCTCATTAGAAGGTAAGAGCTGATATATTATATCACATGTAACAAGAGTACATAACACAGTCCAATACAGTACCAAAAGCATAGTACATATGAGTCCATCAGCTTATCTATGTAAATATATAGTACAACGACATAATAGGAACAGAGAAATAGTATAACTATGAAACATACTGAAAGCCAAAAAGAGATGACAAGGTCACGAACTGTCCTACAACTGCTCAGCCAAACCGTCTAGGTACTCCACACCCTCCTCTGAGGGTGTAACCACGTAATCTATATCTGGGCAGACAAACTCAGGGTCTCAGATGCGACCGAGCAAGTGTACAAAGAAATGATAAGGAGTATAAAGGAATATAAAGTCTACCATGAAATATACATGCACATGACTGAAATAGGACATACAATAAGATGACGATAATCAAAATATCTGTGCAGTAATCCTTTACTATACTGTCCCCGAGCGCATAAATGTGTACCATGAGACTTAACAATCGAGGAGTCCTGATCAGGTGGGTATATCCCGTGCATATCCGGGATCACGACCATAAACAGACCCCTGGCTGCTGAGACCAGGGCCAGCCCGCTAAGGCTGTAACAAGTAACGGAAACTCAATGAGCTAATACAATGACGGGAAACTGGAGCTCATGAGCTATAACAGACGGTAGCCAGCACTACCCTGTCCCCTGCAGTGGGACTAACACTATGGATCTAGTACATCCACCTGATAAGATCTAGTCAATCATCCAGTCTCCCCATCCCCAAGTGATTTCATTTCAGGATGACAAGTGGTGACATGATTTAACTGGAACAGGTGACAAAAATATAGGAAGCACGCGTTACGTCCTACGTACTATAGTCATGTAGATGAGTGTTCATGTATAGAGCAAATAGCTGGCATAAATAATGTAATCAACTATATAATGTGTAACGGGAAGCACTACCGGAAGTATCAAAGTAACATGTAACGGGAGTAAGTAATAGAAATACATGCAGTTATCCCAGCTATCTCCATGTTAACATACACACTCGAATATTCCAGTAGACCAAGTTCATGCTCCGATATACTACTCAACCCCTTAAGATACAGGCTATTTATCGAGAATAATCATAATATCGGTAATCAAATAGTCCAATCAGCTAACACGACTTTATAAATGTTTTATTTGGTGAAACAAGAAAATTGATAGTAAACATTTGCCTTATATGAGTAGTTCTTGCAGCTCCGATCCCAACGGTACCAAAACGCGCGATTCCGATGTCAAATGACCAAGTTATAGTCTGGAGTACGACTCAGGGTCCAATTTATAAGATCTGAAGGGAACCAGGGAGTTAAACTAAAATTTTTAGGGTTATAAATTTAACAATACGAATTTATGCAGGGCGTTGATGAAATTTACCTTTTCAATTAAAGTGGGTTGCGGGTTTTGGGTTGCGAATCGGGTCTAAGTACAAACCCGTTATGGGTTTTTCCTCTCCATCTTCTCCTGCGAACGGCGCAACAACAGCAGACGCAAAAGAAGAAGGAGATAAGGGAGATCAGCGTTTGGTTGCAACAGGAGGTGGCTGCGGTGGTTGTACGGCTGCGCGCGCGGTGGTGTAAAATGACGGAGCTCCGGTGATGCTCCGGTGGTGTGTAGACGAGGAAGTGAAAGTGAGATGGGGGAGAGTGGGTGGTAGGGTTTTAAGGAAGTGTTGGTGGTGGTGTTGGGGTGCTGGCGTGGGTGGCGTTGGGGTGCTAGAGGAGATGGCGTTGCACTGGTGCGGTGATGGGGGAAGAGAGTAAGAGTGAGAGTGAGAGAGAGAGAGAGAGAGCTGTTAAACTGTGGGTTTAATGAAATGGGTTTCTTTGTTTTTTTTCTTTCTTTTGTAAGATTACGTATGTCGGTTAAAGGAAAAGTGTAGAAAGTTAGGGAAAGTATTAATGTCGGTTAATGGAAAAATCTAGAAATGTAAAGAGGTGTTTTGGTATAAGAAATTAAATTGTAGAATTTATTATATTTAAATAATTAGGTCAAAATTTGACTAGTTCCGAACAGTTCTAAAAAATTATGTAAAATAAAAGAATATTAGGCTAAGACATAAAGTGAAATCAGATTGTAAAAATTCAAACTGGTTTACCAATTAAAAATCTTGAAAGGATCAGTGATACTAGGCGATACCCGTTCAGCCCGATTTTTGGACTAAATCAGAAAAATCACCAAAAATACTTAAAAGTAGAAGATAAGATTTTAAAGACTAATACAGAAGTAGATTCTAGAAATTTTTCTCCATTTGTGAATTAAAAAATCCTTTGGTTAATTATTGGTGTCGATTGACACCAACCTTGGACATTGTCCAAAATACTTCGAAAAAATCTTCAAAAACTTTTAAAAAATTCAAACTTGTAGAAAATAGTTTGTGAAGCTGAAACTAGTTCAATCTGGCTCTCAGGTTGGTCAAATCACTATGTACTCCACATCATATATTACGGTGACACGTATAACTACGGCTGAGGGTTACAACACGCAAGCACACTAACTTGCCGAGGCTGCACCTCTACAGCGAGCTCCCACAAGAACTCAAAATAATACGAACCCGCAAGTTCGCCTCCTCAAATAAAAAGTAAAACACTTTGATGATCTCAACACTTTGATCACCTAAAAACACTCTCATAACAACTCTCCTATATGATAGATATGGCAATGGAAAGCTCAAGTATGTGTGAGAAAAATTTGGATAGATTTGTGGTGAAAAACTCAGGAAATTACTTTTGAAAACACTCTTGATAAACTCTCCTTTTGATATGAAAGTATTTGCACTAAAACAAGTGGAGACAAATATTAGAAAGATAGAAAAAACTAGTTTGAAAACTCTCCAAAAATCTTGTTAAAAACAGTCCAAGGGAACCCCAATTTATAGGCTCCCAAAATATGACCGTTAGAGGCCAAATCAGCAGCTGATGCTGCTGTCAGTCGACCGCCCGATCGACCGGCCAGCGGTCGGATTTTCGACCGTTATGCCACGGTCGACCGCCTGGTCGACCGGGGCCAGATCCAGAGAGCAGAGCTCTCTAGCGGTCGACCGAGTCGGTCGACCGGCCCTCCAGCCAAACTGGTTGTGCACGTTTGTGCACATCGGTAAACCGGACCGGTCGATCGACTTCTGTCTTGGTCGACCGTCTAGTCGACGGGCAGAAGGCCTCATTAAATATTTTTTAGGGATTAAAACTTGGTCTTTTATCTTTTATAAAATTCCATCAATTCTCATAAATTTTACAAAAATAAGTTCATTGATATACTTTGATATATAAACATGTTTGATTAAAAATCAAAACATATTATAAACATTTTGAACTATTTTGTGATATGAAAATTTTGGATTTAAACAAAAATCATATTTTCCAAATTGAAAAACGATTTTTTCAAAACTTCTCCAAATACAAAAATAAGATATTTTAAACACTTTTGAAGCTTAGTTTATATGGATATGACCCACTACACATATATGATGAAATATCTATGTTTTTGACATTAAGCTCTAAAATAAGTTTTGATAAAACACATGTTTATTTTGAAGCTTAAAAAGTAAAATAGTATTTTCTAAAACACATATAAATTTTGTGTGTGTATAAGTACTTGAGCAATTCACCAACTAATCTATTATTTATATTTTATCTAAAAACAAATCTTGACACTTACAAACATGTCACAAGTCTTCTTGAAAATCTTCTCTTGCAAATCTTCTTCTCCTTCTTGACTTGGTTCAAAATCCAATGAGCTAGACTTCTCTTGAGTACTTGATGCAATCTTGATGCGCGAGATTTTGAATCAACACGTGCTAGCTCCAAAACTTGACTTCGAATTCTTTGTTGAAGCTAAACACCTACTAAGATCTTAATCAAATATCTGAGACTAATTAAACACAAGATCATTAGTACTATAACTACATGAGTTAATTATCCTTAAAACTTGAGCGATGAGCCTTTGGGCCAACAAATAAGAGCAAACATTTCTACTTAATAACATAGAGGAAAAAACAAAGATTGTGTGATCCAGAAAAAGAACTAAAAAATAACCATACACCAGAAAGTTACCAGTTCTCAATAAGAACAAAAATGATGGAATTGGGCATAAAAAAAAAAAAAAAAAAAGAAGCAAAGTTCCTTATTAATGTTTACTTTTTATTGGGTTATACATGTGATATTGTTTACATCAACAATGATAATGTTTAATGCAAATTAATTATAACACAAAAAATGTAACGGTGTACACTCACCACCAAGATTTTCGCCCATATGACCCAAAGAAAGGGAAGAAGTCTTAGACATTAAGACGTAATTTTAATGGTTACATCAAAATCTCTAATATCATAGAATTCAAAGATGCTATAATAGGGTCAAAAAAATAAAAACAGAAAATAACATTAAAATTAACATGCAAATCATTTCAAAGTATGGAGATACCTTTGGTCAGATCTGGAAAAAAAAAAGTCATCACCCTTTGCTCAAATCTCTTGTTATATCCTCTTCTTTTTTGCTGGTGCTATAACAAGGATAATAATAAAAATAAAAATAAAAATAAAAATAGACAAACAATCATGAAATAGAACATGCAGATTACTAGCGCCTTGAGCACAGCTGGCCTCACAGGAACAAGAGGATTTGTCCTCTTCTCTGACTCCTCTGGCGATCCCTGAGGCAAGCAGAGGCATTGATCCCTTCTTTTGAAATTTCGTTGACAGTGGTCAATCAAAGGGAGAGAAATGTGGAGAAGACTATAGCATGGTTGCCGCAAAAAGAATGAACTGGGAAGGAAAAAATTATATTACGGTAAAAAAAAATAGCCTAGGCAATACCTGGTGGGGATTTTTACATAAAAGTCCACAATAATCAACAATTTACAGAACTAATATTTAGGAATTACAAATAAAGCAATTTAGATTTTGCATTTAAACTCCTACGCTCCGCACAATTGCATCATGGCCCTAACTGAACTCAAATTTTGGCATTTTTCTGTGTCAACAAAACCATTGAATGCGTCTTCTTTTTCTCTTTTTGTGCAGTATTTGTGTCCTTTCTCTTTCCATTAGAGTTTCCTGCAATCACACTAAAACATACCCACAAAAATATAAATAAATAGATGTATAAAAATAGTATAAAATGATGCTAATCAATATTACATCCTCAATATGCAAAAAATATAATTTATAAAGACATATACAAGTTTGAACAATACAAAAGATGCTTACAAGCAGCTAGAAGAAATCTCGAGCGCAGGTCAAAAGAAGGTAGGAAGGGAAAGAGCTACAGTAGGTCCACCACGCTTCCGCTATGCAACTCTGATCAATAGTAGGAAAGTTCAGGATCCAAGCTCTGCGATTTGGACATACAGGTCTCGGGGTTGTCAGAACAATAACCCAACGAGTACGTAAAATGAGGCCAAGCTGCATGCACAGTCAAACATTCGTGTACTAGGAATTAAAGTGTGTCATAATCTCAAGTCGGACAGTCAATGGACAGTAAATGTAAATAGTAAATAGAGAAACAATATAAAACCAGGAGCAAGCAAGTCAAGTGACTAAATATATTATCACAGAGATGCATACATAAATGATAATTATGGAATCAATGCTAGATCAGGAAGTAAGCAATTCAAGAGATCAATACAGTAGCTCAGGCATAATATGTAACAACAGTCAAGTAGTGTATTGGGATAAAACAGTAAGAGATAAGCAAAAAATTACACAAGTGACTAGCAAGGTTTAGTAATAATATTATTGTTAATAGCAACAATTAATAAAACTCGAAATATGAATCAAAATCCAAAATATAAAATCTGAATTAAAATCTGACAAAAGCAAATATGGCAAAATCAGTTGTACAAACTCAGTTTACAACTTCATGAGATTAGTATGTTGAAGGAATAATCCAAACAAGAAAACTTTCATATATATACCTTTAATCCTTTTTACCCTAATCCGAGTGTATACAACTTGATTGCAAAACAACGCGAATCTGATAAAACACTGACAAATTATTGTTATTATTATTATTGGGGCTCGTCTAAATTGTATGCTTCAGTATGCGTCCCATCCCTCATACTTTCATTTACAAATTAGGGAGCAAGTTATTTAGAAACTGATGGAGTTCGATGAAACATGTATAGTGTAGGTCCCGTACTTGCCTGGGACAATGACCAAAGAGTATCCGATACAGAGCCAAAATGTATAGCTAGGTTCTGGCTCAGTACTGAGACTTATTGTACACCCGAATTGGATGTACACCCGAATTGGAGCAGGATAATGCAGCACTCACAGGAATAGGCCTAAGGACTTGTCACACACCTAGAAAGAGAAAAGGAGAAGGAAAGTAGGGCTGTCAGTACACTCCCACGGAAACTCCCGGTGGCCTCCTAGTAGAATTCAAGATTGTAGCTGCGACACTTTAAGGTCATCATAAACTTAAAACTAAATCAGAACCCATCAGTTTTCCCAACCCGGTGCAAGTTGTCTAATATAATATACAATCACAATCATTAAGAGCATATGAGCACAGCACATGAGACACTGGGGTTCAGGAGTACAGGGGTTCAGGAGAATCTAGAGATACAAGAGTTCAGGAGTACATGATCACAGTCATTGTACATATAACAGGAGTATGTGTTAAATAGTTAACCGATCAGGTGTAACATCACAAGTGAAGTATACAGTACCAGCCACACATAGATTACAATAAAATACAGGATCACAATATCAAGTGTCAGATGACAGGGTGTAGTACAATAACACGACAACTACAGGGTTACAATATTATTAAAATAGTACATGAATATAATAATATGAGTGTCAGATAATTAACAGATCGAGCAACATGTTATAGGAAAATATTATAATTATATATTTCAAACTCTTCACAACCATTATAATAATTAAGCAATAACCATTATAATGGTAGAATAATAATCATTATAAAATGAATTAACAACCAAGTGTGCAATCAAGTGGAGCTAAGAAAGACTAAAGTGAAGCTAGCGTACAACACTAGATACTATCACTTTCAGCATGGCTATCGCTCGCAGTGCAACTAAACGCATAAGATGAAGTGATGTGTGGAATGTCTAGCTAACATACATGGCGAAGCCATGTTCATGGCATAACTACCCTTGGATGGAGTTAGCAATAAAGCGCTGAGCGTTAGGCTCGCCTACCGGGAGCAGCATATAGAAAGACCGAAGGACTTGTATGAACCTCAGAGAGTTTAAGCCCGAAGGCAGAGTATAGAACCACAGAGCGGTTAAGCCTGGAGGCTGAGCAGTGAAATAGGTACCTGCACAAATGTTAGTACACAACATGCACATACAAATAACAATTAGAAGAAGCGCATAGCGGTTAAGCCTGGAGGCTAAGTAAAGCGGGAGCATAGCTAAGTCGTGCCTGATGAGGCTATGCAATTAAGCTCGGCTCGCAGTCACACAAAGTAGCTAGGCTCCCTGGCGAAGCTAGCAAAACCCAGAGGTTTAACACTGGAGGCTGAGTTTGAAGCTGGAGTCAAACTAGCGAGCAGTGATAGACGCTAATGCGCACTAGTCACACGTGATGAAGCAGTGTATGAACACTCTGCTAAAGCCACGACGTAGCTACACTCGAGCGAGTTTCGCGATAAAACACTGAGCCTAAGCTCGCCTACCAAGCGGAGATAAAAGAACTACAAGGCAGTTAAGCATGAAGGCTAAACATGTACAAGCAGAAATACAAGTATAGCCTACGCTATTAAAATCATTCATCACACAGATACAATACATGACATGATACATCATTATAAGCACCACACTAGTACAATTACTAGCCCATACATGTGCAAGCATACACAACATTATCATCCCCCACCAATACAACCCAGGCATCAATACATACATAATCCCACCTTTAATACATAAACAACATAGCCCAAAGGAACTACAACATACGCCCAACAAGTCAACCTCCAACAATATACAATATACCCAAAATAACAATGCTCTCTAATAAAGAAAGAGTACTCGTTTAAGTTGGGTTTCGACATGAACACCGAGAACACATGGGAAGCATATACCTGGCGCCAAGAGAGAGAAAGAGGAGAGGGAGAAGAGAGAAACAGAGAAATGAGAGAGAGATTGAGTTATAGAGAGAAAAAGAGACAAAGAGGGGCTAGAGAGAAGAGAAAAGAGAGAAGAGAGAGCATGAAGAGGAGAGAGAGGGGTAAGCTGGTCGGGAGGTGGCGCGCCAGCCAGCTGGGATGGCCAAGAGAGGATGGTCCATAGCGGTGCAGAGGGTATGGAGCAGATGGTAGAGGAGGGGTGGAGTAGTGAGGTGATGGTGGGGATTGTTGGCAGCCAGAGGAGGGGGAGATGGTGGAGTTGGCATGGGTGGCTCAGCTTGAGAAGGAGGAAGACAGGGGGCTGATGTTGGTAGTGGTAAAGGTGGTGGGGTGATGGGTAGTGGTGGTGTAGATAGAGGTGGAGTAGTGAGGTGAAGGAGGTGGAGATGGTGGTGAATGGTGAATTGGTGGTTGGTCGGCTTGGGGAAGCCGATGAGAAGGCCGACCGAGGTGATCACCGGAGATAGGGTCGTTGGTGGTGGGTGGAGGGGCTGGCCGTTGGGAAAGTGGGAGGAGAAAGAGAGAAGTTAGAGAGAGGGAGTCATAGAGAAAGTGTGTAAAGAGATAGAGAGAGGGGAGTTAGAGAAATGAGGTGTTATCGGACAGATCTAGGGTGGTGGCTGGCCAGCGATTGCCAGGGTGGTGATGGTGCTGCTGGCCAAGGAGGAGGGGGAAGGTGTTGGCCCAAAGGCCCATCACTCTAGTTTTGATGATGATCAACTCATGTAGTTATGTTACTAATGATCTTATATTTATTTAGTTTCAGATTTGTGATCAAGATCTTAGTAGGTGTGTAGCTTCAACAAAGGATTTAAAGTCAAGTTTTGGAGCTAACACGGTTTGATTCAAGAGCTTGTGCATCAAGACCACATCAAGTACTCAAGAGGAGTCTAGCTCTATGGATCGCGTTTGGACCAAGTCAAGAAGTTGAGAAGACTTCAAGTGAAGACTTCATGAAGACTTGTGTCTAGGTTTGTTTTTATAAGATTTTGTTTTAGATAAAATGTAAAGGATAGAATAGTTGGTGGATTGCTCAAGTAGATCTATATGCACACACACTCTTGATTAGATGAGTTTTCATAAAAGAATTTTTTTTGGTAAAATACAAAAGAAGTTTTCTTTTTGAAATACCGGTTTGATTTTTGGTATTCTAATTTACATGTTTTAACCAAAACCGTATTTAGAGCTTAATGTCAAAAACATAGATATTTCACCATGTTTGTGTAGTGGATCATATCTATACACTCTATGCTTCAAATGAGTTTAGAATATCTTGTTTTTGTATTTTGGAAAAATTTGGAAAACAAGTTTGGAAATATCAAGTTTTGGAAAAATACAGTTTTCATTTTTAGCCAAAATTTCTAAGTTACAAAAATAGTCCAAATTATTTGTAACATGCCTTGATTTTGTGCAAGCATGTTTGTTTATCAAAGTATATTGGTAAAACTATTTTTGTAGATTTTAGTAATTTTATGGGATTTTAATTGAGCCAAAATGACAAAGTTTTCTTTCCCAAAAATCCCTGACCTGGCTTCATCCGGTCGACCGGGACGGTCGACCGTAGCTTGAAGTCGGCCGACCGTCTCGGTCGACCGACGTGCACAGCGTGCACGCCAGTATCTGGCTGGAGGGCCGGTCGACCGGAACGGTCGACCGTCCAGAGAGCTTTGCTCTCTGGAAAGCCTCGGTAGACCGGGCCGGTCGACTGGCAGAGAGTCTGCTCTCTGTTCCAGAGGTTCGGTCGACCGGGCCGGTCGACCGCTGCCCCAACGGTCAGAAATCTGACCGTTGGTGGTCGACCGGGCGGTCGACCGTCAGTTCTGTCTGGCCCATAACGGCTAGTTTTGGAGCTCTATAAATTGGGCCATTTGGGGCTGTTTTAAACAAGATTTTAGGAGAGTTTTTAAGCCAATTTTTCCTACTCTATTAAGAGGTTTTCTCCACTAAATTGAGAGCTAATACTTCCAATCAAAAGGGGAGTTTATCAAGAGTGTTTTTAGAAGTGATTTCTTTGAGTTTTCCTCCACCATTTCAATCCTTGTTTTCTCACACAACACTTGAGCTATCCATTGCTATATCTATCTATAGGGATTTGTTATGAGAGGATTTTAGGTGATCAAGAGTTGTGATCACCAAAGTTCATCTTTGTTCCTTGAGGAGGCGGACGAGTGCGTTCGCGGTGTTTCGAGTTCGTGTGTGAACTCATTGTTTGAGGTGCGGTCTCGGCGAGCTAGTGGGCTTGCGGTGTGTACGGATTAGGGAGTCCGAGAGCTTGTAGGTGTTGCGGTACCGAGGAGTGATCCGGTGGGATCGATTCTAGTGGAAATCCTTCGTAGTGTCGAAGGCGGGGATGTAGAGCAAGTGTTCTCGAACCTCAAAACAAATCCCTTGTGTTTGCGATTGCTCACTCTCTCTCTATCTCCTTGTTTATATCTTGCATGCTATTACTTGTCTTATCTTTACATGCTTGATATATTGTGTGCTTAATTGATATATGCTTGGGATTGTTTGCTAACACTTGTATTCAACCAAGAGAGCCAACGCGGCACCTCAACTCTTATTTAGAGGAATCTTGAGGAGTTTGTCCAGAGCCCTTCACGGGGAATTCAGCAACACTCTTGTGTTATACGTGGTGTTTAGTGTAGAAGATTTAGTTTGCATCATATAAGTTTTTAATTCCGCATTTAGTGACCATTAGATTAGCTATCACCTATTCACCCCCCTTTAGGTGATTTACAGAAGGTTGAAAGAGAGGAGATGGAGAGTGAGAGATTGAGTGAGAAAGATAGGCAGGAAGAGGGTGAAAAAAGAAAAAAGAGAGAAATTGGTAGTAGGTAAGATGGGATGGGGTATGGGGATTTGGCAAGTGATGGTGATGGGGTATGGGGCTGTCATTCACATGGGGGAGGAAAAAGAGAAAAGAAAAGAAAGAAAGAAAGAAAAGAGAGAAAGGAAAAAGGAAAAAATATAAAAAGGGAAAAGAAAAATAAAATGAAAGTGGGAAATTAGGGAAAAGAGTGGAGAAGGGGAAATAAGGGAAAAGAAAAAGAATATAATATAATAATATTATTTTATTCAGTTAAATTTTGACTAATTCAGAAAAATCCTCAGAAATTCTCTAAAATAGAAAATATTACCCTGGGAAACCTTGTGAAATCAGATTCAAAAAATTCAACCCCAAGCTAAAAATCCTGAAATCGATCGGTGATACCGGTCGACACAAATTTTAGGAGATTTTGCAAAATAAATCAGAAAGATTTCAAAAAATTATGAAAAATCAAAAATATTAAAATTAACATCTAAAACTGAAACAGTTCCAATCTAACTACCAGAATGGTCAAATCAAGTAGTATCACTGGAATTGAGTCCTGGTTTCGGGCTCGGGCTGGTTCTAAGTCCACAAAATACGGACCAATACCAAATAATAATCAAAATAATAATAAAAGAGAAATAAATACGATTTTTTTTAGAAAATCCGAGTGAAAAATCAGGACACTTATCTAGGCATGCATCCCGGGAACGAGGTGTTACAAATTTTTTCTTCTATCGAACTAGCTTACTGGTTGGATCGATATTTAGATGGTGGTAGATCATTAAGAGTCTACTTGGCATGTCAGAAGTTGATCAAGCAAAGACGTTTCATTTTGTCTGAGGAAGGTCGAAAGGTCCCTCTTAAGGGATTTCTTGAGGAGGCTTCGATCAGCATATGTCTTCCTAACCCGACCTCCATCAGCTCGAGTTCTTCTACGGGTATGTGCCGAGCCCCTGAAGTTCGAACCTCACGTCAAGGATCTGTCCTTGCACTCTATTGGGTTGCTCGGGAATGCCTGGCTTTACTCGATGTGTAAGCTTTCAGCGACCCCACCCTTCCTAGTAGATATAATATAGCACATTTGCGCTACTTGTTGGTCACTCCAAATGCACCCGACCTACTCCCAAATCGAGAATTTAATCATTTTACCACAAAGTCGAGATGACAGCTCCATAGTGTTCAGGGACGACATGTCAATAATCCCGTTACAAGTGGATATAACATCAATGATTATAACTTCGCATGATTGTCAGGGTTCTAGACTCTGTCCCCATCATCAGGGGAGATTAATAGAGCCCATAATTTTTGCTTCATGCCCAGTGAACCCTACCAGAAGTCTCGGGCTTGGTTTCATCTTCTTCACATCGATGCCCATTTCTTAAATGTAGTAAGAAACATGACGTCGCATGAGCTCCCAATATCCATCAGAAGTCTCATTATGGTGCATCCTCCACCTTGGCTGTGTTCACGACCACATTGTCATGAGGTAATTAAATGGCTTCCAAGTCTTTGTCCGACAACGTAATAGGCTCTGAAGTTTTAGACTTTCTGCATGGGAGGTCGGCCATGTGCACACTCCTAGCGTAGCTCTTTCTTTTTGCATTTGAGCTTCCTTGTGGCGGGTCCCCAAAGATCGCAGGGATGACCTGAGCACTGAAAGAGGGCATTTGTAGCACTTGTACCGTATGCCCTACTGGGGGAGCTTCAGAGATTGGTTGGGTTAGTTGGTGGTTCACACCTTTTCCTACATACTGCTTCAAGTGCACTTTTTAAATAAGAGTTTTGATGTTGTCACGAGTTGGATATAATCATTGGTGTTATGCCCGTAGTCGTGGTGATAGTCATAGTACTTATGTCTTGGCTGCCTTTTTACGGTTATCTCACGGGTTACGGGGGCTTCAAAAGAGTCCCTCGATCAGATTATGATGTGAGACCTTGGGGCGTTGAGAGGGGTATAATTACATAAAGGGAGAGGTCCTCCTTGTCAAGGTTGTTATTTTCATCTCCTTCTTCGGCTACCGCGCTGACAGTTCAGGGTCCTTTTCTTTTGCTGGTCATCTCAGAATTCAGACTCCTTTTCCCTTCTAGAGGCTTGAGCCTCCTCTGTGTTCATGTATCTCTCTGCCCTTGTCATCAGATCATCGGGGTCGACGAGAGGGTTGGTAAAGAGTGAATTAGAGAGGAGTGAGTGGTAGATTTCATTTGTGAGGGCGGTCATGACTATGTTAGGGCCACTGCCCTCAACTTCCAATCTCTCCTTGTTGAATTCGTGTGAGTAAGCCCTCAAGGGCTCATTTTTTTCATGCCTATGAACACGACTAGATTTTTCTTTCACTGTTGACTAGCGACAAACTATTGTATGAAATCCCTCAGGAGTTTCTTGAAAGAGTTGATAGAGCCGGGGGCAATTTGTTGTACCAATCCCTGACAGTGTTTCTCAGTATGGTAGAGGAAGCTCTACACATGATCGCATCATTTACCTCTCACAGATCTATCACCAACTTGTATCCCTGGATGTGATCCATGGGATTCACCATTCTATCATAGGATTCAAGTCCTAGAGGAGTCTTAAACTTTCTTCCTTCGATGATGTAGTGGGCCAGTAACTCGAAGTCATATCTTCTGAGTCATCTTCCTCCTGGTGGTCATTATGGATCATCTCTTCACGATGCAACCTCGAATGATGGTGCGAGCTCTACCAGACCTCCAAGTTCGAAAGTGTTCCCCCTCCTTGATTTATCTTCCGGGAAGGGTTCTTTCCTTTTTTTGACCGTTTTGGGTCCCACTCTCGTGTC
Source organism: Agave tequilana (assembly GCA_038442645.1). Lineage (NCBI taxonomy): Eukaryota > Viridiplantae > Streptophyta > Magnoliopsida > Asparagales > Asparagaceae > Agave > Agave tequilana. Next base: position 86,502 of record JAVJIF010009201.1, on the reverse strand, counting down.
CTTACTATTCGACCACCAGCGGGGGATCGCGAACGCCTTTCCTCCTCCCGGTGGCCATCCTCCTCCTCCCCTCTTTGGAGTGGGCCCTTAAGGGTTATGATCCTGCTTCTCAGTCTAGTAGCATCTCTAAAGTCCCCTACAGAACTCGGAGTTGTGTGGTACCTAGGTTAAATTGCTCAATCATGGCAAAGGCAGCTCCACTAGAGTGCGGCGCCCCCTCTTTGTTGTCCCTAGGTCATGGGTCGGTTGGGGGATTTAGGTGAGGGAAGGGAGCTGAGATCCTTCACCCGGGTTAAGGTAAGAGCCGACTATCTGCATACTTTTGCTTTTGCTTTGAGTTGTGACGGGAAAACATGTTGGCTATTTGTTTCCTATAGACGACGCTAGTTGTTTCAACAGATTTTGGTAGTAGACACTTATTGGGTTAATGGATCAGCTGAATTGAGGTAGGTCGAGCACCGAGCTGAGATACCCTGCATAAGAAAACCAGCAAATAGGTCAGAGGAGGTCGGGATGGCTTCAGCCTAAAATCCTCCAGTGCCTAAGTCAGCTCGAATCCGAGGTGAACTCAAGTAATGTGTAGTTCACACTTATTGTATTAGGATATACCTCTCCTGCATGGCACCTAAGCATGTTTATACTTGGATTTTTAAGGGATACTTTGGTCATTCATATTGATGTAGAAAGCAGAAGAGTGTAATCAACAATATTTTTTTCTTGATTTGGGATGAACTTTTTAGTCCTGGGTGCACCAGTGGATGACTCATCGATTGGTCGCCATATCAGAGCTCTAGAGCCCCGCCCAGACGACTTTACAAGCCAATTGTTCCTTCTTTTTTCCTTTTAGGACCATTCCTCTCTTGTCGCGTGATACTGTGATTAGTCTCTAAATATGCATATTTCATACCAACAGCTTCACATTTATTCAATATTAAATTCTGTTAATAACATCTCTCTTGTATGTTCCTAGGTCCATAGTGTGGAATGAAGAAGAAGCCAAAAAATTCTATTTATTTGGTGATTTAAAGCTTACATAATAGCCATTAACTTTGGAAGGAGGATCTATCAAAAGCAGGTGCATATATTCAGAAACCAGGAGGTACAACTAATAGTGGGACATACCGACAGGACGTGACAGGCGGTGCCGCAGCGCGGCTATGGCTGCGTTTTCACGGCTCCTTTATGGAGCCACGTGTCAAGATTTGACGCATGGCCCTGTGACACCCCCTTGTTGGCCCAGAGGCCTTCCACTCTAGTTTTGATGATGATTAACTCATGTAGTTATGTGTACTAATAATCTTGTGATTTTAGTTTCAGATCATTAATCAAGTTATTAGTTGGTGATTAGCTTCAACAAGATGATTTGGAAGCTTTCACATGTTGATTCAAGAGCCCGAGCGTCAAATATCATATATAGCACTTGCTCGGTGGATCAAGGAGTTTTGGATCGAGTCAGCTTGGAGACAAGAAGACATCGATACCATAGTTTAGTTTTGTATTTAGATCCAAATTGTAAAGATTAGAATAGTATGATATGCTCAAGTTCACAAAACACACACGTTTCATGTTTTGAATATTGGTTTTCGATTTTTCGGTTTTAGGTTTAACCGATCTTGGTTTGCATGAATAGATAGATTCAAAACAAGTTTACATGGTTTAATGTATATTAGATTTGTTCTATATACATGCATGCTTCAACTACTTAGACAAACTTACTTTGATATACCTATTCATGTGTTTTAGGCTTTGTGTTTTAACAAAACTCATTTTTGGAATTATAGACAAAAACTATGATATATATGTTTCATGTATATTGGATTTCTATCCATATGCATTATGCTTCAATAGTGTTTAAATATCATGTTTTTGTATTTGGATAAGTTTTGGACAAAATGTATTTTCTATTCAAAAATTCAAGTTTTAGAAAATACAGTTTTTGGTTTTTGGGAAATATGATAAGACACAAAAACAGTTTTAATTGCTTGATATTTGAGTCAAAACTTTTATCATATGTTTATATATCAATGCAATTTGTCAAAACTATTTTTGGGGATTTTTAAGTAGTTTACAAGAATTTATTGGATATTTAATCCCTTAGTTTTTCTGACCAGAACAGCCTCTGCCAGGCTCGGTCGGTCGACCCAAACGGTCGGCCGCACCAAGTAAGCCGGTCAACCGTTAGGGTCGACCGACGTGCACGCTGGCTGCCTATTGGGCCGGCCGACCGCACGGTCAACCGACTGCATGCAGGCTAGTCTCTGTTTGTTTCGGTCGACCGGGCGGTCGAACGGTAGCTGGCAACGGTCAAAATATGACCGTTGGACGGTCGACCGTGCGGTCGACCGGCAGGTCATTTCTAGCAGTTTCTGCTGCCAACGGCTATATTTTTCTGGGGGCTATAAATACCCCATTAATGGCCTGTTTTTGATAAGATTTTTTGGTGCGAATTTTTCCTTACTCTCTGGTGTTTTCACAGCAATCAAAAGAAGTTTTTGGATTTAAATTGAACAATCTATTTGGTGTTTTTGCTAGGGTTTGGAATATCAAAGAAAAGGGTTTTTGGGAAAATAGTTTTGATTCAACTTCTATATCTTGGTTTCAGTTTTCCCAAGGATTTTCTTTGTGATTTTGATTTCCATTCCATTGGTTTTCTCCACACTTGAGCTACATCTACATTCTTATTCTATAGGATCTTTGTGTGGGAGAAAGAGATTGTTTGTGGTTGTTGTTTAGACCACCAAGTTGTAAACCCAATCTTTTCTTGGCTTTGTGCCTTTGGGTTGTATCCCTCAAGTTGTGAGGTGATCCTTGTATTGGTTTGTGCTAATCCCTCAAGTTGGGAGGTGATTGTTTTGTTGGATTGGAGCTTGCCTCAAGGAGGAGGTTGTGATTGTAAAGAGAGGAGTTGGGTACTCCTTGTGAGAGTTCTTTGTGGACTAGCTAGTGGATTAGAAATCCTTCGTGTGTCGAAGGCGGGGGTGTAGAGCTGGGTGCTCGAACCTCGAAACATATCTTATTGTTTGCGCTTGATCCCTTGGCTCTTACTCTATCTCTCTCTCTCTTTACTATTGTGCCTTGCATAAATTTATATTGTTCATTCATAATTATTTGCTTGGCTTGTTTGAGTGTGCATCTCTTGTTAATTGCAATTAGTTTTTAAATTTCGCATTAAGTTCATTAGATTAGCATAATCACCTATTCACCCCCTCTAGGTGATTTTTCAATTGGTAACAGAGCCTACGCTCCTGATATTTAGGTTTAACCACCTAGGAGTGAGATCTTGGTTTGCTAATCTTCATTTGCATTCTCATTTGCACACATTTAGTTTGCACTCATGGATAGCCCTCCTATGTTTGACTTTACTAGACATGATATTTGGATAGCCAAGATGAGTAGTCATTTAAAAGGTCTAAGACATCAGTTTACCAAGCCTCTACACTAGAATCCTTCCCAAATAGTAGCAAGCATAAAAAGGCTAATGCATTAGCACTTAGGGCACTTAGAGCATCTCTCAATGAAGATTTATTACATGTTTTTGATCACTATGATTCGGCTTTTGCAGTTTAGAGCATCTTGACATCTCCTGAGCTTCCAAGGATCATTAGCAAGATAAAGAGATCTAGGAGAGACATGTCCGACGAGCAATGCCTCATGGTCCAAGGGAAAGACTCCCTTGAGGTACATTCGGATTCTCAACTAGAAGATAGCTCTAGTTCATATTGTCATGGATGCTTTGAAGTTCAAAATTTGAATGTAGAACTTGCATCTAAACTTGAAAATTTCTTGGAAAAACACAAACTTTTGAAAGAGGATAATCTTGTTTTGTAAAATGAATTAAAGGATTTGTGTTCTAATTTTGAATTAGTTTTGCAAGAGAAGGAAGAGATTACTAGTGAACGTGACTCACTAAGATCTCAACTAGACCTTGCCCTAAAAGAGATTGATGTTTTGAAAAGCAAAAATGATTGTAATGATGTTGTGAAAAATAATGAGGTTTTATCTTCAAAATTGGATTTTGTTTTAAAAGATAACCTTGTTTTGAAAAATGAAATTGATTTCATTACAAAAGAATTGGATTTAGTTTTAAAGAAAAATGAATCTTTGAAAATTGATATTGATTCTCATGTGTGCCATGCTAGTGTAGCTTCTTCTTCTAGCACACCTATTGCATGCTCCACTTTATCTTCAAGTATTGAAAAAGATATAAATGTTTTGAAGAAAAGTGTTGAATGTTTGGGCTCCACTTTGAGCCAATGTACTTTGAATCATACACGCTTGGAAACCTTGGTTCGCAAGAAATAAGTTCCATCTTTACATGTACACCCATCACGGCATACACATGCTCATCACGGACACAACTATAACATTTATGCTCATGTGTACACGTGTACACATTGTGGTCGAAAAGGCCACCTTGCTAGATTTTGTTATGATCGTGTTTATCATGAAAATTTAGCAACTAATCTTGTTTGGGTTAGAAAAGATACTAACCCCCGTGGACCCAAAAGGAAATGGGTACCAAAGACCACCTCTATGCTTTTTGATGTAGGTGGAAGCTCTCGCATAACGTGAGAGTATTGGTGCCTTGGAGTGGATGCGTTCCGTGCTTAAAAGAAAACAAATTTAGATGCATCACCTTCAAGGGGAGTTTGGTGGAGAAGGACCACCGTGGTTTGGAGAACTAGAGATGCACCTTCATCGGTTTTGGTATCATTCTCTAACTCCCATTTTTATTTGCATGCTTTTCATGTTCATCTATTCATAGTATGTCTTGTTCATTAAGCTTATGTCATGTTGATTAGATTAGTGTTATACATGTTTAGTTATTTGAGCACCCATGTTTTATATGGATCTATATTTAGTGTTCTCACCTTATTTAAACTAACATGTATGCCCTAGATCTAATGCACATGCATATGCATTATGACCATTTGGATGTTTATGATTGTATGATTTTTGTTTTAATGATTCATGTTTTGATAAATAACATGTGTTGTAATAGCTAAACAATGGTGATGTGTTGTATGATTTCTGTTTTTTCCACATGTTTTGATGTTTATTGGCTATAATGTATTTCATGAATCTAATAGCATGTGGATTTTCTTCATGATCATTTTTATGATTTTCATGTTGATTTATATCCCGTTTTATGTTTAATGATTTGATTACTTATTTAGATGTTAGTTTTCATTAAGACTAGAATTTATACTTGTACATGTAGTGGGACACAAATAAATCTTTATATATGTTTGTGCTTGAATGCTTGTTTGTACCCATTAAATGTGCTAAGTATAGTCTAGTTTTGATGATTCATGCATTCTAACTTGTATTCCTCATTTTGAATATGTTTTTATGATCATGTGTTTTAACTTCATGTATATGTCTATCTTGTCCAAACTATTGATTATACATGTACATCCTTGAGCCACGTGCCTTCATGCATATACTCTTGTGGACTCATTATGTTTAGGATATGTATGTATACTTTAGTTTGTACATGACATACATATACCTTGAAGTTTAAATCGTTTTGATGATTTCATTTTTTTGGTAATTTCTATTGGTAATGAAAATCTAGTTTTCATGTTTTCATGTTTTCAAGGAATTTCATATGAGCTTAATTGAATATTTTCATGTCGATATGTGTCACATTTTACTTGTACACTCACTTTATTAGTTTACTCATGATTTGTTTTCATGAGACTATGATATGGGCTTTATGGACTTTGAGTGTTTAGTGATCATGTGATTTACATGTGTTTCATGAAAAACAATTTTGTTTTATTCCTTGCTTGAAGGATTTCGTACTAGTTTTAAAAGTTTTTCCTATAACTAGTTCGTATTCTTCACTATGGTAGAGATTTTCAAACAAAGCTTACTTTCAAATCTAATTTTTGAAAACCCCTACCTTCAATGGGAGGTTGGATGGGAGATCATGTTCATGTATGCTTTAAAATGAAAATCATTTAAAACTTGAACTATGATTGGGAGGTAGTTATATGATGTATACACTTGATATTATTGTTATTTCAATTGGTATTATTGAATTCTTTCAATTGGTATCAATCTTGACATTTCTTGTATACTCATATATGTTTGTATGTATGTATGATTTCAATTCCAAGAATATCAATTTCAATTGGTATCTATTTACCATACATATATATGTTTGTATTTATGCTAAGCTTGAGATTCAATTTTGTTTTAATTGATTATTTTTAAATTGGTATCAAGCCTAAGCATTGTTTTAGTTTGTATTTCATAAAGGGGGAGAAAATTCTTATTTCATCTTTCAATTAGTATTTGTTTTTCACTCCCATACTTTATGATTGAAAATTTCAATTTGGTATCATATGTTCAAAATGAAAAATATTTACAATTGGTATCAAAATTTTTGTTTAGACATTCAAGATTTAATATGTTTAATTTCAATTGGTATCAAGATTGTCATGTGTTTTGTTTAAAATTGATATCAATATTTTTTTGTTTGTTTCCTTTCAATTGGTATCAAAATGCTATTCTTTGACATATTTTCAATTGGTACCTTAATTGATTGTCACCCCTAATTGACTTTGTTTTTGTTTTAGACAAAAAGGGGGAGAATATTGTTTTTTTCTTGTTTTCAACCTTTTATTGATTTTTTTTTTGTTTGTTTCGAACAAAAAGGGGGAGAAAGATTTGTTAATTTGGTTTTATTTTTACCCCTCATCGAAGGTTGTTTCTTATATTAAAAAGAGGAGGATTTTGTTTTGTTTTGGTTTTACCCCTTTGTTGATGATTGACAAAAAGGGGGAGAAGTATTTTGGTTTATATATGCATGTTTATGTTTTTGCATATATTAAGTTTAATTTAGTTTAATTTTAATGGTATCTAGAGCATGTTTTGTTTTTAAACATTTCATTGGTATCTAGAACCTTTTATTGTTTATGCATATACATGTGCATTTATGTTTTAAGAGCCTTCATTGCATATTCATTATGTTTATTTGGTTATGCATGAGTTAAGGGGGAGCTTCTTTGAAGCTTAACTTTAATCCATGCATATATAACTCCATGAGTTTTGTCATCATCAAAAGGGGGAGATTGTTGGCCCAGAGGCCTTCCACTCTAGTTTTGATGATGATTAACTCATGTAGTTATGTGTACTAATAATCTTGTGATTTTAGTTTCAGATCATTAATCAAGTTATTAGTTGGTGATTAGCTTCAACAAGATGATTTGGAAGCTTTCACATGTTGATTCAAGAGCCCGAGCGTCAAAGATCATATATAGCACTTGCTCGGTGGATCAAGGAGTTTTGGATCGAGTCGGCTTGGAGACAAGAAGACATCGGTACCATAGTTTAGTTTTGTGTTTAGATCCAAATTGTAAAGATTAGAATAGTATGTTATGCTCAAGTTCACAAAACACACACGTTTCATGTTTTGAATATTGGTTTTCAGTTTTTCGTTTTAGGTTTAACCGATCTTGGTTTGCATGAATAGATAGATTCAAAACAAGTTTACATGGTTTAATGTATATTAGATTTGTTCTATATACATGCATGCTTCAACTACTTAGACAAACTTACTTTGATATACCTATTCATGTGTTTTAGGTTTTGTGTTTTAACAAAACTTATTTTTGGAATTATAGACAAAAACTATGATATATATGTTTCATGTATATTGGATTTCTATCCATATGCATTATGCTTCAATAGTGTTTAAATATCATGTTTTTGTATTTGGATAAGTTTTGGACAAAATGTACTTTCTATTCAAAAATCTAAGTTTTAGAAAATACAGTTTTTGGTTTTTGGGAAATATGATAAGACACAAAAACAGTTTTAATTGCTTGATATTTGAGTCAAAACTTTTATCATATGTTTATATATCAATGCAATTTGTCAAAACTATTTTTGGGGATTTTTAAGTAGTTTACAAGAATTTATTGGATATTTAATCCCTTAGTTTTTCTGACCAGAACAGCCTCTGCCAGGCTAGGTCGGTCGACCCAAACGGTCGGCCGCACCAAGTAGCCGGTCGACCGTTAGGGTCGACCGACGTGCACGGATACGTGCACGCTGGCTGCCTATTGGGCCGGCCGACCGCACGGTCGACCGACTGCATGCAGGCTAGTCTTATTTGTTTCGGTCGACCGGTAGCTGGCAACGGTCAAAATATGACCGTTGGACGGTCGACCGTGCGGTTGACCGACAGGTCATTTCTGGCAGTTTTTGCTGCCAACGGCTATATTTTTTTGGGGGCTATAAATACCTCATTAATGGCCTGTTTTGATAAGATTTTTTGGTGCGAATTTTTCTTTACTCTCTGGTGTTTTCACAGCAATCAAAAGAAGTTTTTGGATTTAAATTGAACAATCTATTTGGTGTTTTTGCTAGGGTTTGAAATATCAAAGAAAAGGGTTTTTGGGAAAAGAGTTTTGATTCAACTTCTATATCTTGGTTTCAGTTTTTCCCAAGGATTTTCTTTGTGATTTTGATTTTCATTCCATTGGTTTTCTCCACACTTGAGCTACATCTACATTCTTATTCTATAGGATCTTTGTGTGGGAGAAAGAGATTGTTTGTGGTTGTTGTTTAGACCACCAAGTTGTAAACCCAATCTTTTCTTGGCTTTGTGCCTTTGGGTTGTATCCCTCAAGTTGTGAGGTGATCCTTGTATTGGTTTGTGCTAATCCCTCAAGTTGTGAGGTGATTGTTTTGTTGGATTGGAGCTTGCCTCAAGGAGGAGGTTGTGGTTGTAAAGAGAGGAGTTGGGTACTCCTTGTGAGAGTTCTTTGTGGACTAGCTAGTGGATTAGAAATCCTTCGTGTGTCGAAGGCGGGGATGTAGAGCTGGGTGCTCGAACCTCGAAACATATCTTGTTGTTTGCGCTTGATCCCTTGGCTCTTACTCTATCTCTCTCTCTCTTACTATTGTGCCTTGCATAAATTATATTGTTCATTCATAATTATTTGCTTGGCTTGTTTGAGTGTGCATCTCTTGTTAATTGCAATTAGTTTTTAAATTCCGCATTAAGTTCATTAGATTAGCATAATCACCTATTCACCCCCCTCTAGGTGATTTTTCACCCCTGGGTTCCCCCTTGGCCTATATACCCTGAGATTTTTAGACAGAGAGGAGAAGAGTTTTAAGGGATAGTTTCTCCTATTTTATGTAGTTTAGTATAGTTTTCTTCTTTCTTTATTTTTCATTTCCTTAGTAGATCATGTAATAGAGAAGAGAGATATGCATAGGATGAAGGTTATGGTTCTTGTAATGGAAGGTGACATTCTTTGGAAGTTCGCTTCTTATCTTTATTGATTTTCTTCTCTCTAACTCTTTACATGATTGATTTTTTTCTCTCATGGCAACTAACCACTAAATTTGCTAACTCCTCACTTGATATTCCACATAAATCTATTAGCCTCTACTTGGTCTTGCTCTTGCAAGAGCCATTGATGGCTCATGATGATGGATTCTAACACTCTAACATCTAACTCTCTAACAAGTTACCATTACTTTAAATCATGCTTGCTCTAGTTAGTTTTGATAATTTAAGTGTAGCTTACTCTTGTTTGTTAAGTTTGGAGGTGAAAGTAATCTTATGGGTCATGCTTTGTAAAGCTCTTGAACCAAGGACTAGTGATGGGTAAGGATACATGTGAGGCAACTATCACTAAGAGGTTAACATATTGGTAGAGCCATTAGTAGTTAGTAGCCATGGATTTTCTTTTCTTTTTACTTTGTTTTAGAAATAATTTCAAAAATCACAATTATCTTTTCTTCAATATTTCCATCTTTGTTTCCATCATACTCTTCTCTTTTCATTCTTTCTTTCCTTTTCTTTTGATTCTTTCAAATATAGAAGAACTGTTAACACACACATGAACATACTAGTAAAGCTTCTATCGCTTCCCATCCTTGTGGATTTAACCCGTTTAGCCTCTATGCTATAATGGAAGTATCGAGGAAGCCAAAATGTACACACTTTAATTTCTTATTTCAAAACAACACTTTTCGTGCGTGGTTTTTTCCTGATTAAATTTTCGCGCCGTTACCGGGAATGGGAACAGTTTGATTTCATGTTTTGTTAACTTTTCTTCTTTGTTTCATGGTACAGATTTTGAAATCAAGAAAACAAGAACTGCAGAAACATATAAGTGATCTTGGGCCTCTGCTCTAAAAACATAGACCAAGTACCATCAAACTTGTTAACAGATTTTTTTTTCCAAGGTTGCTTGCTTTCGAAAAAATTAACTCTTTACAAATATTGTTTTTCTTGTGTGCCATCACCAAGATTCTACTAATAAACCAACAGTAAAATGCATGTTGCAAATTTAAAAATTGATTTAGACTCCTGCATTTTAGGCATGTGTCTTTACAATTCATTTAAATTACTATTGAAGACTACTGGAGCAAGGTCGTAAGCATTGCATATAGAATAGGACCAACTCTTTGGCTGATTTATCCACTTTGAGTACATCTAATTAGATATATTCTGTACGCTTGTACAAAATCAATTTTAAGGGCAAAACTGGTTGCAAGTAACTGCAGTTAGAATTACCGTGTAGCTTTGGGCTAACGGGTCGTGATCCACGAGGAGGAATGCGATGAAAGCATTTTGATGTATTATTTCAAAAGCAAAGAATGGTATTGGTATTTTTTTTGTTGCAAAAATAAAATGGAGAGTTGAGAGATGATATAAAGAAAACGTAAAACTTGGAAAAGGTTTTGGAGTACAAGGCTTTAAGAGTGATGGTGTTTGTTTATTTTTAATAAAGAAAAATTCAGGCTCACTAATCTTTACCCAACTCTAGATTCTTTTCTTGAAAGTTCAAGTGCCTCAATGAGATCATAGGCAAAAAGTTCAGCTTTGTATTTAAAAGAGATCAAGTAAAACACATAAGATGGTTTATTTTAGAAATCGAACTTTAGTTTTGAAATATTTCCTTGAGTTGAATGTTAAACCATCATAGCAGTGAAGCAAGCATGGAATAAAAATAAGTTATTTTTAATGATTAATTTCAAGATTAAGTTCAAAATTCAAACCCATTCTCATATGCCTTCAAGAACATTCGCAATAAGCAAATTTAAGACATTCATATGATTCAGTTGGATCTTTTCATTAATGTTGATCAAGAATCGATATTAGAGAGGAGAGATTAATGAGCCCAAAAAGAAGAGATTTAGCTACTCATTACTAAAAAAGAAAATATTAAATAAAATGCAACATACCCGTGAGTTGGAGAAGAAAAGAAGTCCGTTGAATCTTTATTGATGTCACTTCAACTTCAGATTATAATCTCTCTTTCTCTCTCTCACTTTGTTTCTGAACTGAATTACAAATTAAGAACTGAGATACAACTTCTCAAAAAATATCTAATAATGATTCTAAACCTTAAAAATAAAGAGAAAAACTTAAAGTAGACTTCTGTCCATTTTTCAATAAACTTTCTGTCTTTTATAGACAAAAACCCAGAGGGGAGATGAGTGAGGAGATAAGGGGAGAAAAATACTCCCCTTATCTTCAAGAGATAGAGCGAAAGTACGGCCAAAGCTGCGTTTTCGCAGCCATTTGGCCACATCCAGGGGGAGATATGGTTGGCGTTTGGTTTTATCCCCTTTTATCCGACTGATTTTCTTTTTGATATCTGGTTTTGATCTGACCTTTGGTGATCCTCAAACTAACTGAATTGGATTCATATAAAACTGAATTAACTGATTTTATTTGATGTGATCCTCCCTAATATGCATTGATCTTCAGCTGGGATCATTGCTATCCTCCTGAATATTTATCCCTTCTTTCATTTAGATTTAAATCAGAATTTAAAGTGGGCTTTTGGGCTCTATTTTATTCCACCTCCATTAGTAATAGGCATGCATTATATTAAAAAAAAGATTAAATACACAATTTATTAGACAATAATTATGGGAATGTGACATTAGATATGCAATATAGGTGATTGATCACCCCCAAACTTATCTTTTACTCGTCCTTGAGGAAAACATCAAAACTAATTCTAAAAAATTATTTGGACCACTTTCACAGGTTACTCGATTGCACTGAGTATGTGAAATATGCCGTTAAACCTATAGGTTACCCCGAGAGGACGAGTTTTATCTCGTGAGAGTTTTCAGTGGATTATACCAACAAAATCTATAAAGAAAGAGAAAAGTGTTAATATTTTTGAAAAGCATTTTGAAAAGAGAGAAAATATTTGAGGTATTATTTAAGAGTTCAAGTAACTTATAAGTTATAGAAAAATCGAATTTTTCATTCTTAAACTTTGTCTCTATTCAAAAATATGTTATCAATCAAAGTAAGGAGTCAAATTGTGTTCTCATCTAATCTATTACTTTACCTTAAGTCACATGTACCTTCGTGATCGTGAATTTTGACTAAGGGTTCTTTAATTTTAACTCTTATGCCTTAGTTATTTTTTGGTGATATTATTTCTTAGTTCTATTAGGCTTTCTAATCACCCACGTAATGAGCTTTAGTCGGTGACACCCAAACCGGATAGTCTTAGGGCACCGGGTGAGAAAACACCCCAAGGACTTGAGCACTCAAGCAAATAAGGCCTCAAAACTAAGGATTTTTATCCATAAAATGTACCCATTTTAGGCGTGAATATTTATGCTTTATGAGGCACAAGTACCCAGCTTAATTAGAGGATGTATATATTTTTTCTTTTTCTTTCTTTTTTTATATAAGGCATAAAAAGTTTTATTTTTAAACCCTATGTGTGTAAGTGTATAAAGTGTGCATATTTTATCATGGTAAAGATCAAAACTAAATTACTTTTTCAAAATTTTCTCTTAACCCTAGAAATCAAAGAAGTCATTTTATTTTGACCAAGTATAAGAAATCCTAATTATGATTCTCCTATTCCTTAAAATTGACTTAATTTCTTACAAAAAATAAGTTAAAATATTATTCTTTTTTCAAAAAGTTTTTTTAACCATTTTTCTTTTAAAACAATGTTAATCATGTTAGAGCCCTCCCCCACACCTATCTCATGAATTGTCCCCAATGTACGAAATAAATGAATAGATGCATGAAATGGAATATAAAAGAGGTAAAGTTACCGATACACTGGGTCAAAAAGACCCATAGTTATTTCATTTATCGGCACTGATTCCAAGAAAGGTTTAAGGCGTTGACCATTTACCTTAAAGTCATTCCCATTCTTGGTGTCACTGATGAAACACGGATTTAACAATGAATGACCCAGTCCATCTTGATTTTAACTTTCCTGAAAAAAGATGAAATCTAAAATTATAGAATAAGACTTTTTGTCTAGGGACAAATATTTTTCTCACAATACGTTGATTATGAAAAATCTTAATTCTATTTTCGTGATCTTTACATTTTCATAGGCCTCATTTCTTAACTCCTCTAATTCAGAAATTTGTAATTTCTAAAGGTCAATGCCTTTTTCAAATCAAATTTAGCTGTTTTATTACCCATAAGGCCCGGTGCTCTAACTCAACAGGTAGGTGACAAGCTTTCCCAAAGACAAACCTATAAGGACACATTCCTAAAATCGTCTTGAAAGCGGTCTTGTAGGCCCATAGGCATCTATAAGTTTTGTGGACCAATCTTTTTGATTTTGATTCACAGTCTTCTACAAAATAAGCTTGATTTGCCTATTGGAGACCTCGATCTACCTATTGGTTTGAGAATGATCTGGTATGGACAACTTGTAAGTTATGGCATACTTTCGCATAAGAGTTTCAAAAGATTTATTACAAAAATGAGTGTCATTATCACTGATGGATAGCATGAGGGGTTCCAAAGCGTGATAAAATGTGATCTTTTAAAAAATTGATGACAACTTTATTATCATTAGTTTTACTTGGAATGTTTTACTTGGAATGGCTTCTACTCACTTAGATACATAGTCCACAACAACCAATATGTATTGGTTCCCAAAAGAGTTAGGAAAAGGACCCATAAAGTTGATGCCCCAAACATCAAAGAGTTCTATTTCTAAAATTGGGTTGAGGGGCATCATATCTCGTTTCGAAATCCTTCCTACCATTTGGCATCTAGGGTACATTTTGCAAAATTCATAGGCATCTTTGAACAAAATGGGCCAATAGAACCCACTTTGTAGCACTTTTTCGGCAGTCTTGGGGGACCAAGTGTCCACCGCATGCTAACTCATGACAGAAGAACAAAACACTCTTGATTTCTTCATTGGGAATGCATCTCCTAAATGATTTGGTCAGAACAGTACTTGAAAAGATACGGTTTCTCCTAAAATAAATACCGAGCTTGAGATAAGAACTGGTATACATCGTTTTAGACCAGTCAGATGGAGTTTAGTTTGTGACTAAGTAGTTTATTATATCGGCAAACTAAGGTTCTCTAAAGACAGCTAAGAGTTTTTCATCGTGAAAGTCATCATTAATGGGCAATTCGTTACACGGGGAATTTGGAATACGCGAGAGATGGTCAGCAGCGACATTTTCTATGCCTTTCTTATCTCAAATCTCGAGATCGAGTTCTTGAAGAAGGAGGATCCAACGAATGAGTTAGGCCCTAGCATCCTTCGTCATCATGAGGTATCTTAACAGTGAAAATTGTGATTTTGGACCGTAGTAAGTAGGGACGAAATTTCTCTAAAGTAAACACTACTGTCAAGAACTTCTTCTCGATTGTAGTGTAGTTCATTTGAGCATCGTTGAAAGTCCAACTAGAGTAGTAAATCACGTGTTGCTCGTTATCAATGCACTATCCTAGGACAGCGCCTATGGTGAAATCAGAAGCGTCACACATGATTTCGAACGGCTTAGACAAATCTGGTGCAGATATGATTGGTACAGAAATAAGCTCTTTCTTAAGCTTCTCCCAAGAATTTTTATATTCATCATCAAAAGTGAAGGACACATTCTTAGCTAACAGATTAGCCAAGGGTCTAGCAATCTTGCTAAAGTCTTTGATAAATCTTCGGTAGAAACCGGCGTGTCCTAAGAAGGATCGAATATCCTTCACACATTTAGGCATGGGAAGCTTAGCTATAACCTCAATATTAGCTCTATTCACTTCAATTCCTTTCTTAGAGACTTCATGACCCAAGACAATTCCATATCTTATCATGAAGTGGCATTTCTTTCAGTTAAGAGTTAGATTTTTCTCAGCACAACATTGGAGGACAAGTTCTAGATGGTGAAGACATTGAGTGAATGAATCTTCATAGATGGACAAATCATCCATGAAAATTTTTAAGAATCGTTCTGTCATATCAGAGAAAAGACTTAACATGCAACGTTAAAACACTGCTGGGGTACTGCACAAGGTGAAAGGCATTCGACGATAAGAAAATATCCCAAATGGACATGTGAAAGTAGTCTTTTCTTGGTCCTCCAGAGCAATGGGAATCTGATTATATCCCGAGTAACTGTCCAAGAAATAGTAATACTCGTGGCCAGCCAAACGTTCAAGCATTTGGTCAATGAAGGGAAACAGGAATGGTCCTTACGAGTTGTTGCATTAAGCTTCTTATAGTCGATGCAAACTCAAATTTTCGTGGGAAGTCAAGTTTGGATCAACTCTTTATTCTCATTTTTCACCACGGTGAAACTAGATTTCTTTGGAACCGCGCTGACAGGACTGACCTATTGGCTATCTGAAATGGGATAGATTATCCCATTGTCTAAGAGTTTCACAATTTCAGCATGAACAGCCTCTTACATTATAAGGTTTAACCTACGCTATGGGTCTCTTTTCGGTGTCGCTTAGATGAATGTGATGTAGAACTATGGCTGATGATTGCACACATTTATTGCATTATTCTTTATTACATATTCACATTTATCATGTAATAAATCTGTTAAATTCCTTGTCTTAAATGTCTATTTTGTAGAAGATAATCATGGAGAGAAAGAGGATAAAATCAAATAAATATCAGTTAAATTCAGATTTAACAAGATCTATTTGGTTAGAGGATGATCCAAAATCACGTTGGTTAAATTCAATTTTTGGTGAATCAAGTGGTTAAAACTAAAAATCAACCGAGGATTACATCAAATACAGAGTCCAAATCCAAAGGGATAAATGGATAGAGAGAAGATCAACGGATGAGATGAAGCAAATTTGACTCAAATTCTGACTGGATACATTTTAGTATTTGAATCATAACTTTTGCTATCAAACTTTAAATCTAATGATTCAAGATGATCCAGAAAGAAGACTTAAAGAGATATAACTCTTAAGTTGATCACTATTTTGAATTCGTTTATTTGTTAAGTTATATTCAGCAATCAACACGCTTGTTAACAAGCTGCAGATCAGAACTGAAATCCGCATCAAATCAAGTTTGGAGATAAGGGGAGGATTCAAATTCAGAAATATCCAGCTTCCTTTATCTTTATACTCCTCTAATCTCTATATTTCTCCTATAAATACCTACAATCTCAAAGGCAAAGAGGGGAGCGACCATGCAGAGATAGACGTTAGGCCAGTTTTTTCTTCTTTTAGTGTAGGTTTTTATTTTTCTTTTTATGTAATTTTTAGTTTTATTTATGTAATTCAGAGGAGATTAGAGTTTCATAGGAGAACGAGAGTGAAGCTTGTATTGAGAGTGACACCGATATAAGTTGTTCTTCTTTTTTCTTATTGTTACAAGATTGAATCTATAGTTGCATTTGTAAGTTCTTCTTTATTTTTGTGATCTTCTTCTTCCTTTCTATTTTTCTTCTTTTGGTACCAATTACTATCCAAGTGAGTCTTATAGCATCGAAATAGCCTTGCCTTTGCGAGTGCCACCGATAGCTCATGACGATGGATTTTTAGTCTCATTCTGTATCACTTCATACTTGCATCGTCTTGATGATATAATGTGAAAGAGACGGGAATTAACTCTTATGGACTATGTGCTGATCGCCTCACTTCAAGGTAACATCATTGCCACAGATTCAAGGTAAGTGTTTGGCCAAAGGAAGTAAGTAATTTTTAGTTTCTTTTCTATTAATTCTTTAGTTTAGAACACCACAATCTACCACTTCTTTTATCATTCCTTTTCAATTTCTTTGTACATATTCATTTCTATTTTCTCCACTTTCTCAATCTTTCACCTTATTCCTAACTTAATTGTAATTTATTTTTCTTTTCCTTTTAAGAACTAAAAAAAGATCTTTAACCATTCTTTGTAACCTAAAAGAGAACTTGCTAAAAAGGCTTCCATCGCTAGTCCCTCCTTGTGGATCACGATCCGCATAACCACTTACTATCGCGGTAGTATTGAGAACTTACACATCTCTATTCTTAAGTCCTGAAATTCTGTATTTCTGTGTGCAGGTAATGAAATCACCTAGAGGGGGGGTGAATAGGTGATGGCTATATGAAATATGGCAATAATGCGGAATTTAGAAATTAACTTAACAATTAGCACAATACACAAATTCTTGCAAGTAATAGACAATATAAAAGTGCAAGTAATAAAGAGATAGAGTTTAGAGAGATTTGATCAAACGCAAACACAAGGAGTTGTTTCCGAGGTTCGAGCCACGCTCTACGTCCCCGCCTTCACACTTGAAGGATTTCCACTATTGAGGATCCCACTGGATCAACAATACAAGGACACACTTGTTCGTCTCTCGTGATGCCGCAACACCACCTTGAGCACACTAGCTCGCCTTGAGGCCGATGCCTCTACAACTTCACTCAAGTAAGAAAAGAGTGATCAACACTTGATCACTTTACAAAAGCTCACTAAGCACAATCCTAGAACCAAATATGTAGATGTAGATATATGGGATTGTGTAGTGCTAAGCTAGAGAGAAGTAGAGATGTAGGCTTCAAGATGGGTGATTGGAATTTTGGCTTTTGAGAGAAAATCTTGTCTAAAAGGAAGAGCTTGGAAATCTTTAGAAATCTCTTGTAAAAATATTCTTGATGGCTCTAAAATTGTTAGTCATATCAACTGAAGTGACCTCCTATTTATAGGGGTCAAAAACATCCTAAGAAATTCGTTGGAATCAAATCCCAAAAGAGAATCAGCCAGAAAAAATAGCTGTTGGATCTGTCAGAACTTTGACAGAGTCCGGTCGACCGGGTCGGTCGACCGCCAACGGTCAAAAATGTGACCGTTGGGGTTCATCGGTCGACCGGGTCGGTCGACCGAAAACTCCTGTGAAGGCAAGTGTACATCGGTCGACCGGGTCGGTCGACTGATATAGACGTGCACAGTATTGTGCACATCGGTCGACCGGGCCGGTCGACCGGTTACTGTGAGTTCTGAAAAACAGAACTTCCAGAACCAGAAATTTTTGGGTTTTTGGTTTTGGGACTTGGGTTAAATTTTGGAACTTGTAAAAACATAGAGTATGAGCATATGTCATACTTCTATCATGTTAAATTAGTTTGATAAAAATCCTTTTGATAAAAACTTGTTTTTCCATAAAATGATTTTCCAAAACTATTGTTTTTCTAAAAATCTTATTCCAAAATATGTTCTCTTTAGTTCTAAGTTAGAAATGGAAATTGAAAACCTTTTTGAAGCCATGAACCTAACTAAGAGGTGTGTGTGT
Source organism: Agave tequilana (assembly GCA_038442645.1). Lineage (NCBI taxonomy): Eukaryota > Viridiplantae > Streptophyta > Magnoliopsida > Asparagales > Asparagaceae > Agave > Agave tequilana. The sequence goes on along the minus strand of JAVJIF010009201.1, from coordinate 67,980 downwards.
GATAATCCCATAGCTCTACTTCTAATATCTAGTTTTGACAAAATATCTAAAATAAAAATAAAAATACAAATCTTATTTTCTTTGTCTTCTTGATCTTGTCTTGATCTTCACATCATCATCTTGATCCCGAAGCATCCTAGTTGTGCATAGCTTGGGAATCTTCATTTTTGCGGCGTCCAAACTTGTGAGTCTTTTATCGGAGCCGTCAAAAATCTGTTCTTGAACCTGAAATCCTTTTAAACAAAAATATTAAATACATAACTAAATATGTTTTGTTATCATCAAAATAACTGGGATAATGGCCTTTGGGCCAACAATCTCCCCCTTTTTGATGATGGCAAAACATATGTAGTTATCACAACATATTTTGGGTAGAGACTTCAAATGAAGCTCCCCCTCAACACATGCATATAAAGAAAAACATATGTAAATGGTAAACACCATATTTCCATGCCAACAAATAATACCAAATACTCATGTCATAGAATAGATGAAGGAAATGAGTTCATACATGACATACATAAGAGATACACAACCATGTCCATGTCCACAACACATACTAAAAATACATATCCAAAATAAAAACAAATACTACATGTCCAAAACACAAATAAAATACTACATGTCCAAATAAAATACTACATGTCCAAACACAAATAAAATACTACATCATGTCCAAACACAAAACAAATACTACATGATTAACTCTCCCAAAATAACTCTCCCCCTTTTTGACATCATCAAAAGGGGAGGTCACTCCTCAGCACCATCATCACCGTCATCGCCGTCTCCGTCATCATCACCACCTTCCTCTGAAGAAGCAACCTCCTCTGGATCCATGCCATCTACTCTGGTGCGCGGTGGTAGAACAGAAGAGCGAGCTCTGGGAGGAAATGGAGGACGGTGGCTGGGAGTCGACAAGCTGTCGGAGTACGATCAGGAACGAGCATGTCAAATTTTGAGAAAAGAGCCTGAAACTGAACATCCACGAATCTCATGGAGTCAGCAAAATATGACATGTCGTTTCGGACCTCTGCCCGAAAAGCAGCATCCTGAAAGGCACGAGCATCCAACTCCGCACGAATAGCTGCGTCGCGCTTCTCGACCCAGGCCTGGTGCGCCTCGATCTGAGAGCGGACCTCCGAAGAGAGGAGTGCCAGAACCTCTAGAGAAAAGACAGGAGCTGAAGCAGAAGAAGATCCTGGTGCAGAAGATGAGCCAGGACCAGCAGGATGAAGAGGTGGTTGCACAGGAGCGTGTCTACGCAGCTGGGCTTCCATCATCTTCAGGACAACTCCATTGATGTTGGTCAGGGGATTTGAGGGACTTTCGGCAGAAAGATCAAAATCAAGAGCCCTAAGAAGATGGGTAATAAGCATGCCGTAAGGCAAGCTTCTACCCGCAGTACGGATCTGGTCAGAAGCCATGTGAGAGGCTATGACTCTAGGAAAATTTACCTTAATGCCTCGAAGAAGGCAATAGATAATCAAAGGGACACAACCCCTAGCGTGGCTATACTCACCATGCTTGGGGACAATGTTGAAGAAAATAATCTTAGCAAGGACCTGAGCAGTGAGAGTGTACCTACTCACAACCTCATTCCTTACTAGACCGGGTTGTCATCCCCGTGGATCAAGGTAGAGGCGGTGAGTGCAGACTCACCGTCCGAGAATTCAAAGTCATGCAAATCATGTGTGTACACATCTGCTCTGCCAGTGGAGAGATACAGAATCCTAGCAAATCGACCGATAGAGAGGTCGATATCTCTACCTAAAACCCTAGATGTGATCCGATTACCATCGAATTCAAAATTAGCATAAAAGTAAGGAACAAGGGAGGTGTAAACTTGTTCCTTGATAGTCAAAAATTCCACTAAATTGTTGGACTGCAGGATGTGTGGAATATTCAAGTGTTCGAAATCTTGAATTACTACAAACCTCCCTGAATTGATATTCCTAGTGGAGAAATGGGAGTATCGATCAGCTGCAAGATCATTAATGAAGAGCCTAACGGGTCTAGGAACTTGAGGGGAAGGTTGTGCAACTTCTTTCCCTTCTCAGATCTGGAACGTTTAGGTGGCATGATGAAATTGGATTTTTAGGTGTAATCAAGTTTAAGGCACGATCTAGATGCTTAGAAACCTAGATTGATGACAATAGATAATAGATACCAAAGCAAGAAATGAAAATTAGAGTTAAAAATCGGATTTTTACCTTAACTGAGAGAATCCAAAACCCTAGACTGAAAATCTTGAAATTCTCCGAATCTGGTGGTTGGATGAACCTGAAATCGAAGATCTGGAGGTAGAATGAGGAAATTGAGATGGGTTTTTAATTGATTAGGATTTGGATGAGAGATTGGAGAGAAAGAAAAAATTTTTGGAGAAGAGATGGAGTGGGTTCGTCGGCTGAGTGAGAGAGAGATAAAGAAAAAAGTGAAGAGAAAAGACAGTTATAGGGCAAAATTCGACGATCGGTCGACCGGGTCGGTCGATCGAAACAACCCGAGAGCTCTGTAAATATAGAGCGGTCGACCGGCACGGTCGACCGATTTATCCCGAGAGCTCTGCAGACAAGATCGGTCGACCGGGACATATAGTCGGTCGACCGATAACAGAAAAGAAATAAAAATTTCTTCTCAGGCAGAGTCGGTCGACCGGGGCTTTATAGGTCGGTCGACCGGCTTTGCCTGAAATCTGTTATCAGCATCAGACCCCAAAAAAAAAATTTTAAAGAAATTTGTAGTCAAAAATAGGTATGATATATTAAACATATAGGAATACACCAACAGGTTTTAAATCTTCATTAAGTTATTACAAAATCAAAATTCATGCAATCCCTTTTTAATTTTAATTTTTCATATTTAAACAAAGATTTTAAAGATGTTGAAGCCGAATACCCAGTGACGGGTTCTGAACTTCATCCTCTTGATTCCTCTTGAATGAGTTGAGGTGCGCAATTGCCATCTTTAAGGTGTTTGTTTAAATAGGAAATTTTACAAATGATTATTTTTAATTATGAAAATAATGTGTATATGTATACAAGTATATAATCACAAATAATAACCTATACATGTGGACATACAATAAACAAGGCATGAACAAAAGATATAGAAGTTAACACAAGGCACATATACAACATGATAGAAAAGTAGTTCTATACAAGCATATATCAATAGAGTACAAAAGCAAACTATCAAGTCTATACATATGTATACATGACTAAAAATCAAAAACTTTTAAATGGAGATGTTACCAATGAAGGGCAATCTCCAAAATAGGTGCCTCTACGATAGTGATGCATGCACGATTTGTTCTTTAAGCTCCGATGCATCAACCACCCGGGCACCACCTCCTCCTAAGTCTTGGAAGGGGTAGATCCACCTATACCTGTATCATTTAATTCGGTGGCTCTTTTGGTACCCAAATCTTAGTGGGTCCTTTGAGGTTAGATCCGGGGCGAACCCAAACAAATTATTCTTTACATTATTCTTAGCATAGCAAAATTTTTCTAAATGGCCTTTGCGGCCACAATGTGTGCAAATGTAAATTCTACCACTATTGTACATAAAAGCATGGTTATGTGTGTGTGCATGTTTATGTGTAGCATGTTTATGATGAACATGTTTCCCTTGGGCTACTCCCTTAGGAAATTTAGATGCAAGCTTGTTAAAGTCAAATGCACATTTCTTTAAAGTGTTATCTAAAGAATCAACACGTTTTTGAATTTCAACAAAAATATTTTTATTACTAGAAATTATGGGGGTTTTTCCTTTATTAGCTACCTTATACTTATCAAAATCATTTTTCAATTTTTCAAAAGAACTAGATAACTCATTTTTCTCTTTTAAACAAATTTCAAGTTTGTTCTTCAAAACATCATTTTCCTTTTTCAATTTCTTATTATGAGATTGTGAAATCTCATACCTATGTTGCAATTCTTCAAAAAATTGAGCAAGTTCATCCATTGTGAGATCATCATCATCAATGGAAGTTTCTAGACATACCTTAGATGAATCCTCACCTTGTGCCATAAAACACATGTTGGCGGCGTCGTGCTCCTCTTCGGATTCCGACTCCGAATCATCCCATGTAGCGGCCAAGGCTCTCTTCTTCTTCCCATGTTTGGAAGTGGTTGCTTGGAGAGCGGGGCAATCGGCAATTAGGTGACCGATCTTCTTGCAATGAAAGCAAGGACGGGTTCTTCTCTTTTCTTCTCGTACCTTCCTTGAGGCTTCCCCCTTCGGAAGTTACTTTGCCGTCCCTTCTTTTAGAACATCTTGCCCACCTTCCGGATGAGCATGGCGAAATCCTCATCGCAATCTTCGGATGAGTCGTTTTCCTCAATGGTAGTAGGAGTGGCTTTGAAGGCAATTGTCTTCTTCTTTGGTGCCTCCCTCTCTTCTCTAACTTTCATCTCCATCTCATGCGTCTTGAGATTTCGATGAAGCCGGAGAAGTCCATCTCCTCTTTGTCGTTGAGCTCCTTGAGTGTGGTCGCCTTGACTTCCCATGCTTTGGGAAGAGCTCTAATCACTTTCCTTATCTTTTGATCATTATCAATCTTGTCGCCTAAGGAAGAAAGAGCATTAGTTATTTTTGTAAAACGGGTGAGCATGTCATCAATGCTCTCATTATCAAACATATAGAAATTCTCATATTGAGAACGTAGCAAGTCAACTTTGGCTCTCTTGACTTGAGACGTTCCCTCATGAGTTACAATGAGTATGTTCCAAACCTCAAATACGGATTTACAATTATTATGCGTGCAAGATCATCCTCATTTAATGCTTGGGTCAATGCATATTGTGCCCTAGCATTAGCCTCATAATCTTTGGAAGTATCCTCGGACCATGTGCTCTCATCACTAGTGGGTTCAATAAAATCTTTGGTTATAGCCCTAGCTACCCTAACTCCTAGGGATTTAAGGAAGAGATTCATTTTCACCTTCCAAATGGGGAAGTTTAAACCATCAAACTTGGGTGGGGATTTAATGCTAGAAAAGTCCATGGATGCCATGAATGCACAAGCAAATGTAAATGCAACACAAGTGTATATAGCCAAATATGGATCTCCCTAAGGTGGTTAGACCTAAGTTGTAGGGTTAGGCTCTGATACCAATTGAAATCACCTAGAGGGGGGTGAATAGGTTATGGCTATATGAAATATGGCAATAATGCGGAATTTAGAAATTAACTTAACAATTAGCACAATACACAAATTCTTGCAAGTAATAGACAATATAAAAGTGCAAGTAATAAAGAGATAGAGTTTAGAGAGATTTGATCAAACGCAAACACAAGGAGTTGTTTCCGAGGTTCGAGCCACGCTCTACGTCCCCGCCTTCACACTTGAAGGATTTCCACTATTGAGGATCCCACTTGATCAACAATACAAGGACACACTTGTCCGTCTCTCGTGATGCCGCAACACCACCTTGAGCACACTAGCTCGCCTTGAGGCCGATGCCTCTACAACTTCACTCAAGTAAGAAAAGAGTGATCAACACTTGATCACTTTACAAAAGCTCACTAAGCACAATCCTAGAACCAAATATGTAGATGTAGATATATGGGATTGTGTAGTGCTAAGCTAGAGAGAAGTAGAGATGTAGGCTTCAAGATGGGTGATTGGAATTTTGGCTTTTGAGAGAAAATCTTGTCTAAAAGGAAGAGCTTGGAAATCTTTAGAAATCTCTTGTAAAAATATTCTTGATGGCTCTAAAATTGTTAGTCATATCAACTGAAGTGACCTCCTATTTATAGGGGTCAAAAACATCCTAAGAAATTCGTTGGAATCAAATCCCAAAAGAGAATCAGCCAGAAAAAATAGCTGTTGGATCTGTCAGAACTTTTGACAGAGTCGGTCGACCGGGTCGGTCGACCGCCAACGGTCAAAAATGTGACCGTTGGGGTCATCGGTCGACCGGTCGGTCGACCGAAAACTCCTGTGAAGGCAAGTGTACATCGGTCGACCGGGTCGGTCGACTGATATAGACGTGCACAGTATTGTGCACATCGGTCGACCGGGCCGTCGACCGGTTACTGTGAGTTCTGAAAAACAGAACTTCCAGAACCAGAAATTTTTGGGTTTTTGGTTTTGGGACTTGGGTTAAATTTTGGAACTTGTAAAAACATAGAGTATGAGCATATGTCATACTTCTATCATGTTAAATTAGTTTGATAAAAATCCTTTTGATAAAAACTTGTTTTTCCATAAAATGATTTTCCAAAACTATTGTTTTTCTAAAAATCTTATTTCCAAAATATGTTCTCTTTAGTTCTAAGTTAGAAATGGAAATTGAAAACCTTTTTGAAGCCATGAACCTAACTAAGAGGTGTGTGTGTGATAATCCCATAGCTCTACTTCTAATATCTAGTTTTGACAAAATATCTAAAATAAAAATAAAAATACAAATCTTATTTTCTTTGTCTTCTTGATCTTGTCTTGATCTTCACATCATCATCTTGATCCCGAAGCATCCTAGTTGTGCATAGCTTGGGAATCTTCATTTTTGCGGCGTCCAAACTTGTGAGTTTTTTAGCGGAGCCGTCAAAAATCTGTTCTTGAACCTGAAATCCTTTTAAACAAAAATATTAAAATACATAACTAAATATGTTTTGTTATCATCAAAATAACTGGGATAATGGCCTTTGGGCCAACAGGTAAAACTTCAATCAAATCTTGTTGCTGTTGCCCGGGAGGGACGGTAAGTAATTCTCTTTAAAGTTTACATTTTTGGTTAACCTTCTTCTTTGTTTTTGGTATACAGTTTTAACAAAAAGAAATTTTTACTGCAGTGGACATATAAGTGGCCCTGGACTCTGCTCAAGAAAGCAGAGCCCAGAAGCCTTAGATTTGCTACATTCATGTGGCAATTTAAGTGAACTACTTACCTGTATTTTCTGCAGGTTGGCTGAATTGCATAGTTTAATCATTGTAGCATTTATTTTCTTATTTGAATCACTGTATATACATTTCTAACACAACAGTAAAAAGTTGATTGTAAATGCTAAAAATGATTTAGACTTTGCAATTAGACACGTGACTATTTCATTACATTTTCTATTTACTGTTGAAGAGTGTTGGAGCCAAGGTAAGTTTGCATAGCATTTCGTATAAGGTTCATTCTTGTATGAAATATTGCTTGAGTGTTACTTTTTTCTATATACTTGTACACTGCACTAAATTGATTTAAGGGCTTGTCCGATAAACAAGATAAGGTGGGGAAGTCATTGTTGGCCCAGAGGCCCTTCACTCTAGTTTTGATGATGATTAATTCATGTAGTTATAGTTTACTAATAATCTTATGATATTTAATTTCAGATATTTGATCAAGATATTAGTAGGTGATTAGCTTCAACAAAGGTGTTTTGGAGCTTTCACATGGTGGTTCAAGAGCTCGAGCGTCTGTTCACATCTAGCACTCGGTTGGAGTCAAGCTCGGTGGATCATGTTGGATCGAGTCGGCTTGGAGATAGCATTCTATAAGAATACCTCGATTTGTTTAGTTTAAGTTTGTTTATATCTCATTGTAAAGATTAGATAGTGTGATATGCTCAAGTTCATAATACACACACAAGTTCATGTTTATTGGTTTTTGGTTTTCGGTTTAACCGATCTTGATTTTTTAAGTCAAAAACATAGACATACTATATTTCATGTATATTGGATTCTTTCCATATACAACTGCTTCAAAGTTGTTTAAATATTATGTTTTTGTATTTGCATGAGTTTTGGAGAAAACAATTTTTCATTTCAAAATCTAAGTTTTGGAAAATACAGTTTTTTGTTAAAGGCAAATTTTCAATCACACAAAAATGATTCAAATAGTTTGAAATATATGTTAAATTTTTATCACACATATTTGTATTTCAAAGATCTAATAAGAACTGATTTTTGTGAAATTTATGTATTTTTATGGATTTAATTCAAGATAAAAACCCAAATTTTTAAGTCCTATAATGGCTAGACTGGCTGTCTGTCGGTCGACCGCACCGGTCGACCGTAGCAGTAGTCAGTCGACCAGTGCGGTCGACCGACGTGCACAAGCGTGCACGCCAGCTTGAGCTGGTGGGCTGGTCGACTGGGTCGGTCGACCGTCCAGAGAGCTCTGCTACCTGAAAATGGCCCGGTCGACCGGGTCGGTCGACCGACAGAGAGCTCTGCTCTCTGTATCCAGTCTCGGTCGACTGAGCCGGTCGACCGGTAGGCTCAACGGTTAAAAATATGACGGTTGGCCGGTCGACCGCCCGATCGACTGGAGGGCATTTCAGCCCTTTCCAGCTACCAACGGGCAGATTTAAAATGGGGCTATAAATACCCCATTTGAGTTGGTGTTTCAACAAGATTTTTCAAGAGCAAAATTCTCATTCTTTCTAGTGTTTATATACAAGTTTTCAAAAGAATTTTTAAGCCAAAAGATTTTATCTTTATTTGTTTAAAGGGTTGGAAAAATCAAGAAAAGGAGAAGTCTTTGGGATTGTTTTTGATCTTCATTTTTATATCTATTCTAAAAGCTTTCCCAAGAGTTTTTCGTTGTGTTTTTGATTTTCAAACTCTTTATTTTCTCACACTTGAGCTATCTGTCTATCCTATCTATAGGATCTTATTTTTTGTGAGAAAATTGGTTTGTGCTTGAGAGAGACCACCAAGTTGTAAACCTTCCATCTTTATGATATCCCTCTAGTGAGAGGTGATTGTGTTGATATCCCTCTAGTGAGAGGTGATTGTGGAAGTGGTATTTGTATCCCTCTAATGAGAGGTGGAGATTGTGTTGGAATCCCTCAAGTGTGAGGTGATTGTTGTACGTGTCGGAAAAGGGATGATTCAATTGTAAAATTCCTTTGATTGGATAGAAGATTACAACAGATCGGTCTTCCGATTATAAGGGAGGGAGGATGTTGAGTCTTGAATCCTCCCTTTGTTTAAGGCTGGGTTCTTCAAGTGGTGGTGGAGAGTGAATCTTGTTCTCCGTTGACCGGGTGACCGTCGAAACCTTCCAAGGATCTCCTCTTCGGATGGCAGACGGAGTAGCTTAGCTCTGTCTACCAAAACTCTCAAAGAGAAGGTAGGCAAAGAACAACTTGAGCGCAGCAAGTTCTCTGAAGGGCTTTACTCTCTTTCTTTTCTCCTCCCTCTTGATTGGCCGACCCCTTCTCCATAGCAACGGGGCTATTTATAGGGGTTTCAGGGGCGTACGTTCCTCCTAAAAACACTCCATAATGGGGGCTAACCTTCCCCGTTATGTGGGCCGTGATTGGCCCCGAAACCAGGACGGTTACAACTGAGGCGCGGGTATCAACCCACATGCCTTAGAACTGCTGAGACGCGGGTTTCGATCCTCGCGCCTTGGTGCTGAGACGCGGGTTTGGACCCTCGCGCCTTGGTGCTGAGACGCAACTTTCGGGCTTCGCGCCTTGACGCTAAGACGCGGGTTTGGACCCTCGCGCCTTGGTGCTGAGACGCGGGTTTGGACCCTCGCGCCTTGGTGCTGAGACGCGGCTAATATTAACCTACTTTATACACCCAGATATCTTAATAAATTAATTATTTAATAATAAAATTTTTATACTATTTTTTCTTTTTCTTTAATTTTTCTTTTTCCTTTATTTTCTCTCTTTTTGTTTCTTTTCTTCCCTTTGACTTCCACCTACCCTGCGTTTCCCTCTTCTACAGCTGCAGCAGCAGCAGCAACAGAGGCATGATGGACTGCTACTGCAGCCCATCCCCCCAAATCCCCATTCATCATTTCATTTCCTTCTCCTTCTCTATTAAACCTTCCACCTCCCTTTTTCCTTTTCATTTCAAAACTCAAAAAACATTCATCTCCTTCAAAAACAGACTCACTCCATTCATCTTCACTACCGTCGCCTCCACCATCAACACCACTGCCGCCGGCCGCACCTAGGCCGGCCATCCACTCCCCCACACCTCCTCTCCACTCCACCACCTCCTTCAACCTCCACCAACTCCCTACCATCTCCAATTTCATCAAAACCCACCATCATCACCTCCTTCCTCCTCCAAAATTGATCACCACCTCCATGAATTCCACCACTCCAACCACCCCATCATCACCTCCTCCTCCTCTAACTCCCCACCACCTCCAACAACCAGCACCACCATCATATCCACCACCACCACCAACTACCACCAGCACCTCCACCAACAACAACACCAACCAAACAATTCCACCACCACCCCCTCCCCTCCCTAGGCCGCACGCGCCGCCTCCTCTCCCCCGGCGGTGCCGTGATCGGCAAAAAGCAAGTACTAAAATAAGAGAAGGAAGTGTGGGTTGATGTTACTGCTTTTGCGATTCTTCCGTAGTAGCAAAGTGGCTATACGGGTCGTATCCACAAGGAGGGAGAGCGATGTAAGCTTGATGCGGCTTCAAAGTTCAAGAAGAAAGAAAGTTCTTTGTGTCAAAATAAAGAATTGAAAAGTGAAAACAAGTTGTTTGAAGAATTGTTGGAAAATGTTTGGGTGGTTTGTAAAAAGTGATTTTTTTTCTTAGTTGTAAAAATGCATGGCTAACTTCCTACTAAGTGCTCTCACTAATTTCTAACTTTTGAAGATAGCCTCACGATGGATCATAGGCAAACACAACCCTTGTGCATTAGAACTAATCACGTGAAAATCGAGTGAAAGTTCATCCTAAAACTTAGCCTTACACGGCAAAAACTCGGACATTCCCATATCAAGATCCGATAGAAGGCGAGAATAAGGGAAGACTCGAGTGCACTATTGGTATCGGCAAAGTTTAAAGGAAAAGTCTCTAACTTATAACAACAAGCAAAGTACAAAACTGATAGATCATCAAAAAGCCATTTAAGTATGAAATATGCGAAGGTAAATACTTGTAGGAAGTTAGAGTTAGAACCCTCGTCTTAAGATGCCATAGCTCTCATTTGCACAAGGCTTATTTGGTACTATTGACTCATGCGGGTATTCAAACAAGTGTCAGAAATTAGTGGATTAGTAGTTAGTTAGCCATGCTAATGAGAGAGTTAGTTAGCCATAAAAAGAAAAGAAACAACAAGGGAAAAGAAGTGGAAAAGAAGAGAGTTACACTACAACGAGAAACAAATAAAGGGAAGAAGTAAAGAGCAACAAGTTTACACTACAACAATGAAGTAAAAGCAAATGCAAAGACAAGTAAATGGAAAGAAGGAAGAGAAGTAGTACTTGTATTATCTTGTCACCCTCCAAATACAACTCTTTACACACTCTCTCTCTTTCACTTTAATGGCTAAAACCTAAAACTAGAAGAAGAAGAACAACAACAACTACAAACTAAAAACAAGATTACAGAATTTTCTCTAACTCTGATCTGCTTCCCTGAGGACCCCTGGGGGGGCTTTTATAGGCACCAGGGCAAAGGGGGCCACGTGCACAGCACGTGGCCCAAAACTGAAGCGCGCGCGCGCCAAGATGGCCGCGGAAACGCGGCTTTGGCCGCGTTTTCGCGGCCAAGCCAGGGCGGTGCGTGCCCAGTTTTGGGTAGCGCATCGCCCAGACTGTCTTCTGACAACCTGTACTCCTGGATTTGCGATTTGACTCCCTAGGCTGACAAAATCTTCACTCTAAGGTCAATGGCTACTTGGTAGGATCTTAATCACCAATTAAATGGTAATTTAGGTCTTCTTCTTCATTTGAACACCATGGACCTAGAATCAAGGAAGCAAGGTATTATTAGCAGAATTTATTATCAAATAAATGTGAGAATGTGATGAAAATTATGCAAAATTAGAGACTAATCATGCCGGCGCCGGCGCCGGCGGTGGCCGACCACCCCCTCCCCTCCATTTCATTTCCTTCATTCTTTCTTCTTTCTTCTCCTTTCCTTTTTAACTCTTTCTTCTTTTTCTTTTCTCTTTCTTTTTCCTAAATAAACACACTTTTCTAAATTCCCTAAAATACCCATCCGCGCATTCCCAAATTACTTCCCTATATTTACAACCATACCCCTCCCCTTTTAAATTCCTAAATCCTTTTCTAAAAATACCCTATTTTCTCTCTCTCCCCCTTCCTTCAACTTTCTCTCTCTTCTCTCTCTTCTCTCTCATTCCCGCTCTAATAATTATATAAATATTTATATTTATATATTTTGATATATATATTTATGGGCTAGTGGCTTGCTCGCACCGGTTCGCGGATTTTTTGGATATTAACTGGTATTTCATTCTGTTTCAGGCGAGTGCTTTATATTAAACTTGAAAATAACTATCCTTAATTCATTGCATGATATTGATACGTGAACATAGTATTTCTACCGTAACATGCCTAACACTTGCTGATGTAATATTTAGTTCATGATTTCTTGCTATAAAATCTTATAGATGGTATTGTACTCGGTATTTGCCCAACACTTGACATGTTATACTTGATGCATGATTTATGGCGTCGGCACTTGATATCTAACACCGGAACTTAATTTGATACCTGATCCATGACACTTGATAGACACTGGTACTTGATATATGTCATACTTGTCACCTGATCCTGACCTCCGGTATATGACACATGCTAACCCTTACTTGGTATGCTTTTATGTGGTACAAGTACATTGACTTGACATCGTGACCCTTGACCGGACACTGTCACCCCTGATACCTGTATTACATGGGATATTCATGACTATCACTTTTACGGGAACTTGGCATGATTATTATATTATTACCAGATATTTGGTACTCCTGAACTCCTTACTCCTGAACTCCTGTATACTTGAACCCCTGAAATAGGGAAGCTCCTGACATTACTCCTTATATTTTACTCCTGTTGACCCCCGTAATAGGATAACCATGAATATTGGACTTTTGTGAATATCCTGTGGACATTATTATTTGAGACTCTGTTATATTTAAACAACTTACACCGGGACGGGAAAAATTGATGGGTACCGATATAGCTTCTATGTTTATGGTGGTCATACATATGTTGTACAACTAACTCTTGTTTGATTCGACCTGGAGGCCACCAGGCGCTTCCGAGGGTTGTACTGGCACCCCTACCCCCTTACTTGCCTGCCATGTGTACTATAATCCCCTGGGTATATCCCTGTGGGGAACGGTGACACTCTATTCCTGTTCGGGCGTATACTAAGCCCTTCGGACATATAGTAAGTCCCGGTACCTAGCGGTACGTTCCGGCTTAGTACTGGATGCTCCTAGACCGTTGTCCCAGGCATGCACGGGACCCATTCTAAACATGGTTTGTCGTTCCCCATGAATTTCCAATAACCAACCTCGCTTGACTTGTAGCCGAAGTATATTGTACGAGCCATATGTCAAAGCATACAAATTGAACGAGTCTTAACAATAACTTGATAATTTAATTTCATGTATTTTATTGTCATGCCTTATTTACTATTCATTGTTGTTATTCCATGCTTGCTTATTTGATTACCTGATATTTGACCTGCTACACTTATTATTGCTTACTTGTCACTTGGCTTCTTTTACACTCGCTGGGTTGCCCACTAAAGACCCTAGATTTGTATGTTCAGATTTAGCAGGTTGGACCGAGGAGGACCCTTCAGCTGAGGATTAGGCCTACTTCGAGAAGAAGGCAGATCAGACGTAGCTTCATCCTGTCTTTCCCCGCTCGCGAGATTCTCACTTTCAGCTCGTGAGTTCTATCTTTTTATCCTGTACCGTCTATTTTTGTACTACCTGGTCATGTAATATCTATGTAATATTATGTCATAGACTATGATGACTGAGTACTTGTACTATTTTGTGTTGGAATGTATAACACCATGTATTTTCGCACTCTAATCCCTATATTGTGTTGTATTGATGCTTAGCGTACATACGTGAGGTACCATCGCCCTGCGTATGTACGAGTCTGTAAGGAGACATCCCCAGAACTGTCTTAAATGCGGTACGGTAAGCCCACAATGCATCATTGAGCTTAACTGACCAATCCTTTCGGTTTTGTCCGACAGTCTTTTCCAGAATGAGCTTGATCTGTCGGTTGGTGACTTCTACCTGCCCATTTGTCTGGGGATGATACGGGGTTGATAACTTGTGATTGATGGAATATTTTCGCATCAGAGTTTCAAAAACTCTGTTGCAGAAATGTGATCCATTATCACTAATTATCGCTCTCGGGGTGCCAAATCGGGAGAAGATGTTATCTTTAAGAAATTTGACAACCACTTTGTTGTCATTCGTCTTGGTCGGCACAGCTTCTACCCATTTAGAGACATAATCAACAGCAACCAAAATGAATTGGTTACCGAAGGAGTTAGGGAATGGACCCATGAAATCGATACCCCAAACATCAAAGATTTCAACTTCAAGGATTGGGTTCAGGGGCATCATGTCTTTCCTAGAAATTTTCCCGATTTTCTGACAATTTGCACATGACTTGCAAAAATGATATGAATCCTTGAACAAAGTGGGCCAGTAGAACCCACTTTGTAGAACCTTCTCTGCAGTCTTATGGGGACCGAAGTGTCCTCCGCATGCAAGATCATGACAAAAGCTGAGCACACTCCTCTGTTCCTCCTCGGGTATGCATCGTCTAATTATTTGGTCTGGACAATACTTAAAAGATACGGTTCTTCCCAGAAGAAGTACCGTACTTGGGCAAAGAAGCGGTATTGGTCTTGCTTTGTCTAGTCAGCGGGTAATTGTCCCGTGGCCAGGTAATTAACGATGTCCGCATACCAGAGTTCCTTAAGAATGGCTAGGATATGCTCATCAGGGAAATCCTCGTTGATCGGAGCTTGGATGGTTGGTGCATTCGGAATTCGTGAAAGATGATCAGCAACCACATTTTCAATACCTCGTTTATCCCAGATTTCTAAGTCAAATTCTTGAAGCAAAAGGATCCACCGAATCAGTCGGGCTTTTGCTTCCTTCTTGGTCATGAGGTATTTCAGAGCCGAGTGATCCATGAAAATCACCGTTTTCGTACCTAATAAGTAGGGCCGGAATTTTTCTAACGCAAAGACAACGGCCAAGAATTCCTTCTCAGTCGTTGTATAGTTCTGTTGGGCGTCATTTAAGGTCCTACTCGAATAGTAAATCACGTGCTGCCTATTATCGATGCGCTGTCCTAGAACAGCACCAATTGCAAAATTAGATGCATCACACATGATTTCAAATGGCTGGGCTCAATTAGGAGCAGAAATGATAGGTGCAGAAATCAGTTCTTGCTTAAGCTTTCCCCATGACTTGAAACATTTATCGTTGAAATCAAAGGGCACGTCCTTAGCGAGCAGGTTAGTTAAGGGCCTCGCGATTTGCTAAAGTCCTTAATGAACCGTCGGTAGAACCCAGCATGCCCTAAAAAGGATCTAATATCCTTGATGCTTTTGGGAGATGGAAGCTTAGCATCACTTCTGAAATCACCTAGAGGGGGGGGGTGAATAGGTGATGGCTATATGATTATGGCAATAATGCGGAATTTAAAATTTAACACACAAATAGCACAAAAATAGACTTGCAATAAATAAACAATAAATGTGCAAGAATTAAAAGGAGTAGAGTTGAGAGAAAATTCGAGCAAACGCAAACGCAAGGATGTGTTTCCGAGGTTCGAGCCACGCTCTACGTCCCCGCCTTCACACTTGAAGGATTTGCACTACTATCGTTGATCCCACCGGATCGCCAATACAAGGACACACTTGTCCCTACACTTGTGATGCCGCAACACCACCCGAAGCTCACTAGCTCCCTTGAGGCCGATGCCTCTACAACTTCACTCAATAAGAAAGGTGATCACACTTGATCAAAATAGCTCACTTGCACAATCCTAGAGCCAATGATATAGATGTAGAACTTGGGATTATGGTGTGCAAAAACTAGAGAGAAGGTAGAGGAATAGGCTACAAGTTGGGTGTTGGGAATTTAGGCTTTGAGAAATCTTTTGTAAAAGAAAGGAATTGGAATTCTTTGTAAAGCTCTTGTGAAAATCTTTTGCAATTATTTTTCAATAGTTGTCTTATCAATATGAGGTGACCTTCTATTTATAGGGGTCAAAAACAGCCTCACAAAATCGTTGGTATCAAATCCCAAAAAGAAAATCAGCCAGAAAAAATAGCTGTTGGATCTGTCAGAACTTTTGACAGAGCCCGGTCGACCGGGTCGGTCGACCGCCAACGGTCAAAAATCCGACCGTTGGGGCAGCCGGTCGACCGGGTCGGTCGACCGAAAAATCCTGTGAACGCAATTGTGCCTCGGTCGACCGGGTCGGTCGACTGATATAGACATGCACAGTTTGTGCACATCGGTCGACCGGGTCGATCGACCGGTTACTGTAAGTTCTGAAAAATCAGAACTTCCAGAACCAGAAATCTGGGGTTTTGGTTTTAGGTCTTGGGTTAAATTTTGGAACTTGTAAAAACATAGAGTATGAGCATATGTCATACTTCTATCATGTTAAAATAGTTTGATAAAAATCCTTTTGATAAAAACTTGTTTTTCCAAAACTATTGTTTTTCTAAAAAGCTTATTTCCAAACATGTTCACTTTAAAAACTAAGTTAGAAATGGAAATTGAAAATCTTTTTGAAGCCATGAACCTAACTAAGAGGTGTGTGTGTGTGTGATAATCCCATAGCTCTACTTCTAATATCTAGCTTTGACAAAATATCTAAAATAAAAATAAAAATACAAATCTTGTTTTCTTTGTCTTCTTGATCTTGTCTTGATCTTCACATCATCATCTTGATCCCGAAGCATCCTAGTTGTGCATAGCTTGGGAATCTTCATTTTTGCGGTTTCCAAACTTGTGAGTCTTTTAGCGGAGCCGTCAAAAACCTGTTCTTGGACCTGAAATCCTTTTAAACAAAAGTATTAAATACATAACTAAATATGTTTTGTTATCATCAAAATAACTGGGATAATGGCCTTTGGGCCAACAATCTCCCCCTTTTTGATGATGGCAAAACATATGTAGTTATCACAAAATATTTTGGGTAGAGACTTCAAATGAAGCTCCCCCTCAACACATGCATATATAGGAAAACATATGTAAATGATAAACACCATATTTCCATGCCAACAAATGATACCAAATACTCATGTCATAGAATAGATGAAGGAAATGAGTTCATACATGACATAGATAAGAGATACATAAAAACAAAAGATAACCATGTCCACAACACATACAAAAAAAAATACATGTCCAAAGCAAAATAAAAATAAATACTACATGTCCAAACAACAAATACTACATGTCCATCACAAAATATCCAAACACAAATACTACAAGATAAAATATCTACATGTCCAAACAACAAATACTACATGTCCATCACAAAATATCCAAACACAAATACTACAAGATAAAATATCTCTCTCAAGATAGCTCTCCCCAAATAACTCTCCCCCTTTTTGACATCATCAAAAGGGGAGGTCACTCAGCAGCATCATCATCATCTCCAGCATCCTCGTCCTCCTCGTCGTCGGCATGCTCAGATGAGCCCTCAGCCATCTTCTTGTCACCACCATCTTCTTCCTCTGAGGAAGAAGCAACCTCCTCTGGATCCATGCCATCTACTCTGGTGCGCGGTGGTGGAACAGACGAACGAGCTCTGGGAGGAAATGGAGGACCGGTGGCTGGGAGTCGACAAGCAATCGGAGTCCGATCAGGAATGAGCATGTCAAATTTTGAGAAAAGAGCCTGAAACTGAACGTCCACGAATCTCATGGACTCAGCAAAATATGACATGTTGTTCCGGATCTCCCCGAAAAGCAGCATCCTGAATGACACGAGCATCCAACTCCGCACGAATAGCTGCGTCGCGCTTCTCGACCCAGGCCTGATGCGCCTCGATCTGAGAGCGGACCTCCGAAGAGAGAAGGGCCTGAAACTCAGGAGGAAAAACAGGGGCTGAAGAGGAAGAGGATCCAGGTGCAGAAGATGAGCCAGGACCAACAGGAGGAATAGGTGGTTGCACAGGAGCGTGTCTACGCAGCTGAGCTTCCATCATTTTCAGGACAACTCCGTTGATGTTGGTCATAGGATTGGAGGGACTTTCGGCAGAAAGATCAAAATCAAGAGCCCTAAGAAGATGGGTAATAAGCATGCCGTAGGGCAAGCTTCTACCCGCAGTACGGATCTGATCAGAAGCCATGTGAGAGGCTATGACTCTAGGAAAATTTACCTTAATGCCTCGAAGAAGGCAATAGATAATCAAAGGTACGCAACCCCTAGCGTGGCTATACTCACCATGCTTGGGGACAATGTTGAAGAAAATAATCTTAGCAAGGACCTGAGCAGTGAGAGTGTACCTACTCACAACCTCATTCCTTACTAGACCGGGTTGTCATCCCCGTGGATCAAGGTAGAGGCGGTGAGCGCAGACTCACCGTCGGGAATTCAAAGTCATGTAGATCATGTGTATACACATCTGCTCCACCAGTGGAGAGATGCAGAATCCTAGCAAATCGACCGATAGAAAGGTCGATGTCTCTACCTAAAACCCTAGATGTGATACGATTCCCATCGAATTCAAAATTAGCATAAAAGTAAGGAACAAGAGAGGTGTAAACTTGCTCCTTGATGGTCAAAAATTCCACTAAATTGTTGGACTGCAGGATGTGTGGAATATTCAAGTGTTCGAAATCTTGGATAACAACGAATCTCCCCGAGTTGATATTCCTCGTGGAGAGATGGGAATACCGATCAGCAGCAAGATCGTTAAGGAAGAGCCTAACGGGTCTAGGAACTTGGGAGGAAGGTTGTGCAACTTCCTTTCCCTTCTCAGATCGGGAACGTTTAGGTGGCATGATGAAAAATGAAATTTTTAGGTATAAACAAAGTTAGGGCTTGATCTAGATGCTTAGAAACCTAGAATTGATGACAATAGATAGTTGATTCCAAAGCAAGATATGAAAACAGAGTCAAAAATCAGATTTTTACCTTAACTGTGAAGAACTCAAACCCTAAGCAAAGAAATCCGAATTTCTTCAAATCCTGTGGATGGATGATCCTGAAATTCAAGATCTGGAAGTAGAAGAAGGAGTTTAAGGAGGGTTTTAAATTAATTGGAGATCGGTTGAGTGATTGGAGAGAAAGAGAAAATTTTTGGAGAGAGATGGAGATGGTTCGTCGGCTGAGTGAGAGAGAGAGAATGAAAAAAGTGAAGAGAAAAGACAGATATAGGGCAAAATTTGACGATCGGTCGACCGGTCCGGTCGACCGAAACAACCCGAGAGCTCTGTAAATATAGAGCGGTCGACCGGCACGGTCGACCGATTTATCCCGAGAGCTCTGCAGACTAGATCGGTCGACCGGGACATATAGTCGGTCGACCGATAACAGAAAAGAAATAAAAATTTCTTCTCAGGCAGAGTCGGTCGACCGGGGCTTTATAGGTCGGTCGACCGGCTTTGCCTGAAATCTGTTAACAGCCCAAAAAAAATTTTTAAAGAAATTTGTAGTCAAAATAGGTATGACATATTAAACATATAGGAATACACCAACATGTTTTAAATCTTCATTAAGTTATTACAACATCAAAATTCATGCAATCCCTTTTTAATTTTCATATTTAAACAAAGATTTTAAAGATGTTGAAGCCGAATACCCAGTGACGGGTTCTGAACTTCATCCTCTTGATTCCTCTTGAATGAGTTGAGGTGCGCAATTGCCATCTTTAAGGTGTTTGTTTAAATAGGAAATTTTACAAATGTTTATTTTTATTTATGAAAATAATGTGTATATGTATACAAGTATATAATCACAAATTATAAACTATACATGTGGACATACAATAAACAAGGCATGAAACAAGAGATATAGAAGTTAACACAAGGCACATATACAACATGATAGAAAAGTAGTTCTAAACAAGCATATATCAATAGAGTACAAAAGCAAACTATCAATTCTATACATATGTATACATGACAAAAAAAACTTTTTAAATGGAGATGTTACCAATTGAAGGGCAATCTCCAAAATAGGTGCCTCCACGATAGCGATGCATGCACGATTTGTTCTTTAAGCTCCGATGCATCAACCACCCGGGCACCACCTCCTCCTAAGTCTTGGAGGGGGTAGATCCACCTATACCTGTATCATTTAAATTCGGTGGCTCTTTTGGTACCCAAATCTTAGTGGGTCCTTTGGGGTTAGATCCGGGGCGAACCCAAACAAATTTATTCTTTACATTATTCTTAGCATAGCAAAAATTTTCTAAATGGCCTTTGCGGCCACAATGTGTGCAAATGTAAATTCTACCACTATTGTACATAAAAGCATGGTTATGTGTGTGTGCATGTTTATGTGTAGAGTGTTTATGATGAACATGTTTCCCTTGAGCTACTCCCTTAGGAAATTTAGATGCAAGCTTGTTAAAATCAAATGCACATTTCTTTAAAGTTTTATCTAAAGAATCAACACGTTTTTGAATTTCAACAAAAATATTTTTATCACTAGAAATCATGGGGGATTTTCCTTTATTAGCTACCTTATACTTATCAAAATCATTTTTCAATTTTTCAAAAGAACTAGATAACTCATTTTTCTCTTTTAAACAAATTTCAAGTTTGTTTTTCAAAACATCATTTTCCTTTTTCAATTTCTTATTATGAGATTGTGAAATCTCATACCTATGTTGCAATTCTTCAAAAAATTGAGCAAGTTCATCCATTGTGAGATCATCATCATCAATGGAAGTTTCTAGACATACCTTAGATGATTCCTCACCTTGTGCCATAAAACACATGTTGGCGGCGTCGTGCTCCTCTTCGGATTCCTACTCCGAGTCATCCCATGTAGCGGCCAAGGCTTTCTTCTTCTTCCCATGCTTGGAAGTGGTTGCTTGGAGAGCGGGGCAATCGGCAATTAGGTGACCGATCTTCTTGCAATGAAAGCAAGGACCGGGTTCTTCTCTTTTCTTCTCGTACCTTCCTTGAGGCTTCCCCCTTCGGAAGTTACTTTGCCGTCCCTTCTTGTAAAACATCTTGCCCACCTTTCGAATGAGCATGGCGAAGTCCTCATCGCAATCTTCGGATGAGTCGTCTTCCTCAATGGTAGTAGGAGTGGCTTTGAAGGCAATCGTCTTCTTCTTTGGTGCCTCCCTCTCTTCTCTAACTTTCATTTCCATCTCATGCGTCTTGAGATTTCCGATGAAGCTGGAGAAGTCCATCTCCTCTTTGTCGTTGAGCTCCTTGAGTGTGGTCGCCTTGACTTCCCAAGCTTTGGGAAGAGCTCTAATCACCTTCCTTATCTTTTGATCATTATCAATCTTGTCGCCTAAGGAAGAAAGAGCATTAGTTATTTTTGTAAAACGGGTGAGCATATCATCAATGCTCTCATTTTCAAACATGTAAAAGTTCTCATATTGAGAACGTAGCAAGTCAACTTTGGCTCTCTTGACTTGAGACGTTCCCTCATGAGTCACAATGAGTATGTTCCAAACCTCAAATGCGGATTTACAATTAATTATGCGTGCAAGGTCATCCTCATTCAATGCTTGGGTTAATGCATATTGTGCCCTAGCATTAGCCTCATAGTCTTTGGAAGTATCCTCGGACCATGTGCTCTCATCACTAGTGGGTTCAATAAAATCTTTGGTTATAGCCCTAGCTACCCTAACACCTAAGGATTTCAAAAATAAGTTCATCTTGACTTTCCAAATGGGAAAGTTCAAGCCATCAAATTTGGGTGGGGATTTAATGCTAGAAAAGTCCACGGATGCCATGAATGCACAAGCAAATGTAAATGCAACACAAATGTATATAGCCAAATATGGATCTCCCTAAGGTGGTTAGACCTAAGTTGTAGGGTTAGGCTCTGATACCAATTGAAATCACCTAGAGGGGGGGGGGGTGAATAGGTGATGGCTATATGATTATGGCAATAATGCGGAATTTAAATTTAACACACAAATAGCACAAAAATAGACTTGCAATAAATATAACAATAAATGTGCAAGAATTAAAAGGAGTAGAGTTGAGAGAAAATTCGAGCAAACGCAAACGCAAGGATGTGTTTCCGAGGTTCGAGCCACGCTCTACGTCCTCGCCTTCACACTTGAAGGATTTGCACTACTATCGTTGATCCCACCGGATCGCCAATACAAGGACACACTTGTCCCTACACTTGTGATGCCGCAACACCACCCGAAGCTCACTAGCTCCCTTGAGGCCGATGCCTCTACAACTTCACTCAATAAGAAAGGTGATCACACTTGATCAAAATAGCTCACTTGCACAATCCTAGAGCCAATGATATAGATGTAGAACTTGAGATTGTGGTGTGCAAAAACTAGAGAGAAGGTAGAGGAATAGGCTACAAGTTGGGTGTTGGGAATTTAGGCTTTGAGAAATCTTTTGTAAAAGAAAGGAATTGGAATTCTTTGTAAAGCTCTTGTGAAAATCTTTTGCAATTATTTTTCAATAGTTGTCTTATCAATATGAGGTGACCCTCTATTTATAGGGGTCAAAAACAGCCTCACAAAATCGTTGGTATCAAATCCCAAAAAGAAAATCAGCCAGAAAAAATAGCTGTTGGATCTGTCAGAACTTTTGACAGAGCCCGGTCGACCGGGTCGGTCGACCGCCAACGGTCAAAAATCCGACCGTTGGGGCAGCCGGTCGACCGGGTCGGTCGACCGAAAAATCCTGTGAACACAATTGTGCCTCGGTCGACCGGGTCGGTCGACTGATATAGACATGCACAGTTTGTGCACATCGGTCGACCGGGTCGGTCGACCGGTTACTGTAAGTTCTGAAAAATCAGAACTTCCAGAACCAGAAATCTGGGGTTTTGGTTTTAGGTCTTGGGTTAAATTTTGGAACTTGTAAAAACATAGAGTATGAGCATATGTCATACTTCTATCATGTTAAAATAGTTTGATAAAAATCCTTTTTATAAAAACTTGTTTTTCCATAAAAATTTTTTTCCAAAACTATTGTTTTTCTAAAAAGCTTATTTCCAAACATGTTCACTTTAAAAACTAAGTTAGAAATGGAAATTGAAAATCTTTTTGAAGCCATGAACCTAACTAAGAGGTGTGTGTGTGATAATCCCATAGCTCTACTTCTAATATCTAGCTTTGACAAAATATCTAAAATAAAAATAAAAATACAAATCTTGTTTTCTTTGTCTTCTTGATCTTGTCTTGATCTTCACATCATCATCTTGATCCCGAAGCATCCTAGTTGTGCATAGCTTGGGAATCTTCATTTTTGCGGCGTCCAAACTTGTGAGTCTTTTAGCGGAGCCGTCAAAAACCTGTTCTTGGACCTGAAATCCTTTTAAACAAAAGTATTAAATACATAACTAAATATGTTTTGTTATCATCAAAATAACTGGGATAATGGCCTTTGGGCCAACAACTTCTACCTTAGCCTTATCTACTTCTATGCCTCTCCTCGAAATCTCATGGCCCAAGACAATCCCTTGTCTTACCATAAAGTGACATTTTTCCCAGTTTAGAGTTAGGTTCTTCTCAATGCATCTTTGTAGCACTAATTCTAAGTGATGAAGACATTGATCAAATGAATCTCCGTAGATGGAGAAGTCATCCATGAAAATCTCAAGAAAACGTTCCACCATATCAGAGAACAAACTAAGCATGCACCGTTGGAACGTTGCAGGAGCATTGCACAATCCAAAAGGCATGCGCCTATAAGCAAAGGTTCCGAACGGGCAGGTGAACGTCGTCTTTTCTTGGTCCTCGGCAGCAATGGGGATTTGATTGTATCCCGAGTACCCATCCAGAAAGCAGTAGTACTCATGTCCAGCCAAACGCTCAAGCATTTAGTCGATGAAGGTAGCGGGAAATGGTCTTTACGGGTAGCAGCATTCAACTTCCTGTAGTCGATACAAACACGAACCTTGGTAGGCAATCTTGTTTGTACCAACTCTTTTTCCTCATTTTCTACTACCGTAAAGCCAACCTTCTTTGGGACCGCATGAACAGGGCTAACCCATTGGCTATCAGAAATGGGATAAATGATCCCATTATCTAATAGTTTCAGAATTTCAGCCTTCACTGCCTCTTGCATGAGAGGGTTAAGCCTGCGTTGCGGGTCCCTCATAGGGGTTGCTTCATCGACTAAATGAATCCTATGTTGCACGATGGCTGGACTTATTCCCTTGATGTCCTTCATTGTCCATCCAATGGCTTCCCTATGTCTTTCCAGAATAGACATTAAGCTGTCCTCTTGTTGATCAGTCAGGTGGGATGCTATGATGACTGGCAAGGTGCCCTTTCCGCCCAGGTAGGCGTACTTGAGATGTTCAGGCAGGGCTTTCAGCTCTAGGGAAGGTGTTGCTTCATTGGAGGGAATCTTTGGGCTTTCGATCCTAGGATGGGGTACACTGGGGCTTGATGCCCAATCCACTGCTGAATCTACGATCTGGTCTAAATTGAAATCCTCAGCCTCCAGATCAAACTCTGCCTCAGTTTCTATCTCCATGCATTCCTCATGCTCACTGGTCAGGTTTTCAATAGATTTGACCTCAAATGTCTGATCATTGACATCCCTAGGCTGTCTTCCAAGATTGAAGACATTGACTTCCTTCGTCATATCTCCAAAAGTTAATCGCATGGACCCGTTCCTACAGTTGATTATGGCATTGGCTGTAGCAAGGAATGAGCGCCCTAAGATGACGGGAGTTTGAGACCTAAGATTGAACACAGGTTGGGTCTCAAGCACAATGAAGTCAACGGGGTAAATGAAATGCCCGATCCGGATGAGGACGTTTGTGATTTTTCCCTTCGGGATCTTCACAGATCGGTTAGCTAGCTGAATGGTGACTCGAGTTAGGCTTAGCTCACCCAACCCAAGCTGCTGGTATACTGAGAGAGGCAGCAAGTTGATACTTGCTCCTAGGTCAAGAAGCGCTCTACTGATTTCGGTCTGTCCTATGGTGCAGGAAATGGTGGGACATTCGGGATCCTTGTATTTCACCGGAATGGGACCAGACAGAATTTCGCTTATGTTAGTGGCCAAGAACACTTTCTTGGGCACATTGGTCTTTCTCTTCTTAGTACACATATCCTTCAGAAATTTGGCATAAGCCGGGACTTGTTAGATAGCGTCTAGAAGTGGCACATTTAACTTGACCTGGTTGAACATCTCTAGCATTTTCTCCATGTGCATATTTTTATTGTTGTTCCTAAGCCTATTGGGAAAGGGTGCTACAGGCTTGTGAACTTGTTCAGCAGCTTTGTCCTCGTCAGATGTCTGTGGAGCGGATTGGGAGGAACTAGCAGAGGTGGAGGCTTGAGTGGGATCAGGATGGACTGGACTCTTCTATTGGTAGACCTGGTTGCCTACCTTCTTTCCAGATCTCAGTGTGTGAACAGCATTACACTGGTTAATTGATGGATCCTGAACTTCATATGCTTGGTTGGAGGTTTTTGGGTTAACTAATGGCTGACTAGGTAAAGTACCCTTAGGTCTTTCACTTAGGGAGCTAGCTAACTGGCTCATCTGCAATTCCAACCTTGATATGGCCTGTGAATGACTATTCAGAGTTTGTCCCTGGTTCTGCATGAAAGCAGCCTGGGACTTAATGAAAGCCTCTATGCTCTCCTCCAATTTACTGATTTTCTTTTCCATTAGAGAGCCTTGGGAGGAGGAAGATGGGGCTTGACTGGGAAAAGGTGGTGGAGGAGCAGGATGGTGAAAGTTATTGGAAAAATTAGGTCTGGGAGGATTGTTTGGGGCCCAGGAGAAATTTGGGTGATTCCTCCAGCCGGGACTGTAGGTCTGCGAGTAGGGGTTGTGAGGCGGCCGTGAGTAAGCCGCGTTCATGTGTTCCGGTGGCACTTGCTGGGCATGGAAAACAGGGCACTCTTCAAAGACATGGTTCGGTGCCTGACAATATGAACAACCCGGATTGTGAATTGGTGGTGGGTTGATCTGGTTGACACTAGCAGGCTCTTTTGTTTCCAGAGCCTCTATCCTTCTCATCAGGGTAGCAATCTTAGCCTCGGCAGCTATGGAGATTCTAGGGATAGGAGCCCTCCTCTTGAAGCTATAGATTGTGAATTCCTAGGTTTTTCCGAGGCTGGCTCCCATTGCAGGGTTTTCTCCGCTAAATCCTCAAACAAATCCCAACCCTAATTCTCATCCTTCTGCAAGAACCCTCCCTGACACATCGTTTCCAACAGGGTCTTAGTCTGATAATCTAGACCATCGTAGAGAATCTGGCATTGACGCCATTTCTCCACGCCATGATGAGGGCACTGAGCGAGGAGATCTTTGAATCGCTCAAAGTATCTCCAAAATGGTTCGCTCGGATCTTGCTTAAACTGCATGATGTTCTTCCTAATGAGGGCAGTCTTGTGAATGGGGTAGAATTTCTTCAAGAAGACCTTGACGAAATCATCCCAGGTCGTTACTGAATCTGCTGCCAAGCTGTACAACCACTTCTTAGCTAGGTCCTTTAGGGAAAAAGGGATGAAACGTAACCTAACGGCATCGTCTCCTAGCTGGGGTATACGCATCATGAGGCATACTTCTTCAAATTTCCTAACAAAGAAGTATGCGTCCTCTGATTCTAAACCTTGAAATTTGGGAAGAGTGTTAATGAATTGTGGCTTTAACTCAAAATTATTGTCGTTTGCTTCAGGAAGTTTTATGCAAGATGGAAGTGAAGTTCTGATCGGGTAAAATCTATCCTGAAGTGACGCCATCACCGGTTCTGAATGCAAGGGTAGAGAAGTGTTTCTTGTTAATCTGAAAGTTGACGGATCTCTCACCCACTCTTGCATGCAGCACACCACAACCAACGTGAAGACAACAAACAAACGAAAAAAAAGAACTAAAAACAAACAAAAGAAAGAAAAACAACCAAAAGCCTTAGTCTAAGGTACCTGG
The DNA here is from genome assembly GCA_038442645.1 of Agave tequilana. NCBI lineage: Eukaryota > Viridiplantae > Streptophyta > Magnoliopsida > Asparagales > Asparagaceae > Agave > Agave tequilana. Next base: position 41,171 of record JAVJIF010009201.1, on the reverse strand, counting down.
ACCTAGACGACTCTTAACTGGTCGATTCTCCGGGGAAGGTTGTTGCAGGAACTCGACTACAAGCTAATCGGCCAGGAAAGGGCAAAGCTCGGGGGGAGGTATCCGTGCAGAGCCACGGGCCTAATTATGCCAAACCACGGAGCTTTCGAGGCTTTACCTCTCAATCCACTTTCCTTAGACACCGATTTTGCAGGAGTATATTTCTTACAATTTCCAACCTCGGTTAATCTCTTAGTGAGTCCGAGATGTCCCTAGGGCCAACGTCTATTGATTTTTAGTTAAGGCTTGGGAAAATGTGAGTGCACTTGGAGATGGTTTTTGGGCTAAGGAAGAGTGATGAAATCCCCACCTTATCTTGTTTATTTGGGTTTTGCCCTTAAAGTCAATTGTGCAAGTGTACAGTTTATTCACAACAAGGTAACACTCAAAGCGGTAAATCACTTCAAAATGTTGGTCCTATTCTATATGAATGCACACGTACCTTGTCTCCAGCACTCTTCAACATAAATTGAAATGAATTGAAATAGACATGTGCCCTATATGCAAAGGTCTAATCCAAATTTCAATTAAGCAACAAGTGAATTTCTGTTGAATTTATTACACGTGCATATAGGTGAAGCATCCAAGGAAACTAAAAAATTAGAAAGCAAAAATTTTTTTTTTAGCGGCGCTCGGCAACCCTGCAAACGAGTTTGTTAGTACTTCAATCGGAAAAACTCGCTTTTACACGAATTTTTCTGAGGGCAAATGAATCCTCGCGCAATGTCCTTGGACACCTCTTTTGCTTCCCGTGATAGTAAGCTCCTTGGTTCTTCTCCTACACACAAAAACAAAGAACAATCTTTAGTAGTGAACAATAAAGCCGTTCCCTCCCCGGCAACGGCGCCAAAATTTGATCGGCAAAAAGTAAGTACTAAAATAAGAGAAGGAAGTGTGAGTTGATGTTACTGCTTTTGCGATTCTTCCGTAGTAGCGAAGTGGCTATACGGGTCGTATCCACAAGGAAGGAGAGCGATGGAAGCTTGATGCGGCTTCAAAGTTCAAGAAGAAAGAAAGTTCTTTGTGTCAAAATAAAGAATTGAAAAGTGAAAACAAGTTGTTTGAAGAATTGTTGGAAAATGTTTGGGTGGTTTGTAAAAAGTGATTTTTTTTCTTAGTTGTAAAAATGCATGGCTAACTTCTACTAAGTGCTCCCACTAATTTGTAACTTTTTGAAGATAGCCTCACGATGGATCATAGGCAAACACAACCCTTGTACATTGGAACTAATCACGTGAAAATCGAGTGAAAGTTCATCCTAAAACTTAGCCTTACACGGCAAAAACTCGGACATTCCCATATCAAGATCCGATAGAAAGCGAGAATAAGGGAAGACTCGAGTGCACTATTGGTATCGGCAAAGTTTAAAGGAAAAGTCTCTAACTTATAATAACAAGCAAAGTACAAAACTCATAGATCATCAAAAAGCCATTTAAGTATGAAATATGCCAAGGTAAATACTTGTAGGAAGTTAGAGTTAGAACCCTCGTCTTAAGATGCCATATCTCTCATTTGCACAAGGCTTGTTTGGCACTATTGACTCATGCGGATATTCAAACAAGTGTTAGAAATTAGTGGGTTAGTAGTTAGTTAGCCATGCTAATGAGAGAGTTAGTTAGCCATAAAAAAAAAAAAGAAACAACAAGGGAAAAGAAGTGGAAAAGAAGAGAGTTACACTACAACGAGAAACAAATAAAGGGAAGAAGTAAAGAGCAACAAGTTTACACTACAACAATGAAGTAAAAGCAAATGCAAAGACAAGTAAATGGAAAGAAGGAAGAGAAGTAATACTTGTATTATCTTGTCACCCTTCAAATACAACTCTTTACACACTCTCTCTTTCACTTAAATGGCTAAAACCTAAAACTAGAAGAAGAACAACAACAACTACAAACTAAAAACAAGATTACAAAATTTTCTCTAACTCTGATCTGCTTCCCTGAAGACCCCTGAGGGGGCTTTTATAGGCACCAGGGCAAAGGGGGCCACGTGAACAGCACGTGGCCCAAAACTGAAGCGCGCGCGCGCCAAGATGGCCGCGGAAACGCGGCCGCGTTTTCGCGGCCAAGCCAGGGCGGCGCGTGCCCAGTTTTGGGTAGCGCATCGCCCAGACTGTCTTCTGACCACCTGTACTCCTGGATTTGCGATTTGACTCCCTAGGCTGACAAAATCTTCACTCTAAGGTCAATGGCTACTTGGTAGGATCTTAATTACCAATTAAATGGTGATTTAGATCTTCTTCTTCATTTGAACACCATGGACCTAGAATCAAGGAAGCAAGGTATTATTAGCAGAATTTATTATCAAATAAATGTGAGAATGTGATGAAAATTTAGCAAAATTAGAGACTAATCATGCCGCTGCCGGCGCCGGCGGTGGCCGGCCACCCCCTCCCCTCCATTTCATTTCCTTCATTCTTTCTTCTTTCTTCTCCTTTCCTTTTTAACTCTTTCTTTCTTTTCTTTTCTCTTTCTTTTTCCTAAATAAACACACTTTTCTAAATTCCCTAAAATACCCATCCGCGCATTCCCAAATTACTTCCCTATATTTACAACCATACCCCTCCCCTTTTAAATTCCTAAATCCTTTTCTAAAAATACCCTATTTTCTCTCTCTCCCCCTTCCTACAACTTTCTCTCTCTTCTCTCTCTCCTCTCTCATTCGCCCTCTAATAATTATATAAATATTTATATTTATATATTTTGATATATTTATTTATGGGCTAGTGACTTGCTCGCACCGGTTCGCGGATTTTTTGGATATTAACTGGTATTTCATTCTGTTTCAGGCGAGTGCTTTATATTAAACTTGAAAATAACTATCCTTAATTCATTGCATGATATTGATACGTGAACATAGTATTGCTACCGTAACATGCCTAACACTTGCTGATGTAATATTTAGTTCATGATTTCTTGCTATAAAATCTTATAGATGGTATTGTACTCGGTATTTACCCAACACTTGACATGTTATACTTGATGCATGATTTATGGCGTCGGCACTTGATATCTAACACCGGAACTTAATTTGATACCTAATCCATGACACTTGATATATGTCATACTTGTCACCTGATCCTGACCTCCGGTATATGACACATGCTAACCCTTACTTGGTATGCTTTTATGTGGTACAAGTACATTGACTTGACATCGTGACCCTTGACCGGACACTGTCACCCCTGATACCTGTATTATATGGGATATTCATGACTATCACTTTTACGGGGACTTGGCATGATTATTATATTATTACCAGATATTTGGTACTCCTGAACTCCTTACTCCTGAACTCCTGTATACTTGAACCCCTGAAATAGGGAAGCTCCTGACATTACTCCTGATATTTTACTCCTGTTGACCCCCGTAATAGGATAACCATGAATATTGGACTTTTGTGAATATCCTGTGGACATTATTATTTGAGACTCTGTTATATTTAAACAACTTACACCGGGACGGGGAAAATTGATGGGTACCGATATAGCTTCTATGTTTATAATGGTCATACATATATTGTACAACTAACTCCTGTTTGATTCGACCTGGAGGCCACCAGGCGCTTCCGAGGGTTGTACTGGCACCCCTACCCCCTTACTTGCCTGCCATGTGTACTATAATCCCCTGGATATATCTCTGTGGGGAACGGTGACACTCTATTCCTGTTCGGGCGTATACTAAGCCCTTCGGACATATAGTAAGTCCCGGTATCTAGCGGTACGTTCCGGCTTAGTACCGGATGCTCCTAGACCGTTGTCCCAGGCATGCACGGGACCCATTCTAAACATGGTTCGTCGTTCCCCATGAATTTTCATTAACCAACCTCGTTTGACTTGTAGCCGAAGTATATTGTATGGGCCATATACCGAAGCATACAAATTGAACGAGTCTTAACAATAACTTGATAATTTAATTTCATGTATTTTATTGTCATTCCTTATTTACTATTCATTGTTGTTATTCCATGCTTGCTTATTTGATTACCTGATATTTGACCTGCTACACTTATTATTGCTTACTTGTCACTTGGCTTCTTTTGCACTCGCTGGGTTGCCCACTAAAGACCTTGGATTTGTATGTTCAGATTTAGCAGGTTGGACCGAGGTGGACCCTTCAGCTGAGGATCAGGCCTACTTCGAGAAGCAGGCAGATCAGACGTAGCTTCATCCTGTCTTTCCCCGCTCGCGAGATTCTCACTTTCAGCTCGTGAGTTCTATCTTTTATATCCTGTACCGTCTATTTTTGTACTACCTGGTCATGTAATATCTATGTAATATTATGTCATAGACTATGATGACTGAGTACTTGTACTATTTTGTGTTGGAATGTATAACACCATGTATTTTCGCACTCTAATCCCTATATTGTGTTGTATTGATGCTTAGCGTACATACGTGATGGTACCATCGCCCTGCGTATGTACGTTGCAGTGGCGTCCCCGTACCCACCGGATCGGGGCGCCACAGTTTGGCTTAATTAGGCCCGTCGCTTTTGCGCAGATACCTCCTACCAATCTTACCCCTATCTGGCTGAATAACTTGTGGTCAGATTAAGCAATATACCCCACGTGGACAGTCTAATCAGTTAGGAGTCGTCTAGGTCTAAGGTTTACCCTAACTTAGGTTAGATTTTTTTTCCTTTCTATTTGTTTGTTTTTCTTTATTTATGTTTGACATTTCTTGTGTGATATAGCTTATAACAATAATTTTTCTAATTTTAATGGTAATCCTATTACACCCCAATCTCTTTTTCGGATATTACCAACCCGGCATATCATAACTTTAACCAACCTAGTGTGCCAGATTAGTCTTATCCGAATCAATATAACACATGCCCACAATCTTATAACCATAATTTCTAAAATAATTTCAACTCTTTACAGAGTCAATGGGGATTCACCTCCCCCGAGTCCAATTTTTAACCAACTTGTTCTCCTTATCCACCTTGTCCACAATATTTTCAAGATTCATACTCAGTTCCACTAGTTCAAAATAGAAAACCATCAATCTTGGAAATGAGTATGCGTGAGTCCAAGCAACAATCACAAAATCTGACAGACTCACAATTTCACCACAAATTCAAAAATAAAACTTTATCTTTTCAAGTCCACTCACAACAAAATGATGAACCAATCAACTATAAAAAGATGCTTGAAGCCATGACTCAGGCTCAAATCGCTCGTAATCATGACATAGATCTAATGGTTCAAACCTCCATTCTCACCGTTTGACCATTTCTGATGTCGCTAACCATTCTGTTAGAGCCAAAGAATCATATTATTTTGAAAAACAAGATTCCATTTCAGCACACCCATTTGAACTTGCTCAAACTCCAAATTTTGAAAATGACATTGACAGTTTGGCAAGTTATCCCTTTCCTAAAATTGAATTTGAGAATGATTATGATCCCGAACCTCAACTTGATGATTCAATTCTACTTCCTGATTCAATAATAACCCCGGTGTCTTCACCTGATTTTAATATTTTCCCGAGTCAATATTAGATCCTGTGCCAATTCATCATGAAATTGAATCGCCAATCTTTTATGATCATCATATTGAACTTGACCAGTTTCATACTTTTGAAAGTCTCATTGACAAATTGGCAAGTTCTCATTTTTATGAAATTGAACTCAATGAGAAATGTGACCTAGATTCTCAAATTTGTGATCCAGTTTAAATTTCCGAATCAACATTGACTCCTATTTTGTTACCCGACTTGAGTAATAATTTAGAGTCAGTTTTAATTCCCACACCTGTCATTCTTGAACTTGAATCACCAATATTAAGTCACATTCTATTGTAGGAAAATGAATGTGGACTTGAGTTTCAACTTCTTGATTTGGACCCACTTCCTGAACCAATCTCAACTCCTGAACCTTTACTTGACTTAAGTCACTTTTTTGAGTCAGTATTAGTTCCCGTACTTCCTAAGTCCAAGTGAATCATTCCATCTTTTCACACTCCATTTTGGGACAAGGGTGTTGATAAAATTGACTCTGAAATTAATTATGAAATTTAAATATTAGATGGGGTAAAATATTTAAAAAAAATCATTCATGTATACATCATTTTAGTGGGTTATATTAGAGAGATTTCTGGTTTCGAACTCCACACAAATTAGATTGGGTCAGATTTCGTGGACCAATCAGACCACCAACGGAACCACCACCCTAAGGTAATATTTTTCTTTTCTTTCTTCTTTTTCATACATCTATCCATTAATTCATACATTGAGGACAATACATGAGATAGGTGTGGGGGAGGGTTCTAACGTAACTTAGGTTTTCCTTTTTTTAAAAAAATAAAAAATTATTATTAACATTTTCTTTACTTTTAAAAAATAACTTTTTGAAAATAGAAACAATATTTTGACATATTTTTTGTAAGAAATTTAGTCAATTTTAAGGAATAGGATAATCTTAATTAGGATTTCTTATACTTGGTCAAAATAAGATTATTTGTTTGATTTTGAGGGTTAGGAAGATAATTTGTCAAAATAATTTAGTCTTGATCTTTGCCTTGATGAAATATGCGCACTTTATACGCTTACACACGTAGGGTTCAAAAATAAAGATTCTTATACCTTATAAAAAAATATATATGTATATCTATGAAAAATAAACAAATCTAATTATTGATTAGCTAGGTGCCTTGGCCTAAGTATGCCTTGGTATTTATGCAAAAGATGATTAGATAAGTTTGAAAAAAAAGAAAAAAAGAATTATATATCTATAAAAATCCTCTGATTAAGCTGGGTATTTGTGCCTCATAAAGCATAAGTATTCACGCCTAAAAGCGGCTCATATAATAAAATCCTTAATTTTGTGGCCTTGTTTGCTCGAGTCCTTAAGTCCTTGGGGTGTTTTCTCACCCGGTGCCCTAAGACCGTCTGATTTGGGAGTCACCCATTAAATGCTCTTTACATGGGCAGATTAGAAAGCCTAATAGAACTAAGAAATAATACCACCAAAAATAAAACAAAAAAATATATATATATAAATAAATAAGGAGAGTTAAAGAACCCTTAGTCAAAACTTCACAGTCACGAAGGTGCATATGACTTAGGGTAAAGTAATAGACTAGATGAGAAATATAATTTGACTCTTTACTTTGATTGATAACAATTTTTGAATAGAGACTAAGTTTAGGAATGAAAAATTCGATTTTCTTATAACTTATAGATTACTTAAATCTTACAATAATATTTCAAATATTTTTCTTTCAAAATGTGTTTTTAAAATATTAACATTTTTCTCTTTCTTTATGGATTTTGTGGGTGCAACCCACTTAAAACTCTCACGAGACAAAACTCGTCCTTTAGGGGTAACCTAGAGGTTTAACGGCTTATTGCACAAGCTCAGTACAATCGCAGGACTTGCGAAAGTGGTCTAATAATCTTTGGTTTAGTTTTGTTGTTTTGCTCGAGGATGAGCAAAAGATAGGTGTGAGGGTGTAATTGCACATATTTATTACATTATTCTTTATTACATATGCATATTTATCATGTAATAAATCTGCTAAATTTCTTATCTTAAATGTCTATTTTGCATAAGATAATCATGGGGAGAAAGAGGATAAAATCAAATAAATATCAGTTAAATTCAGATTTAACTAGGTCTATTTGGTTAGAGGAGGATAATCCCAAATTCAGTTGGTTAAATTCAGTTTTTGGTGAATCAAGTAGTTAAAACTAAAGATCAACCGAGGATAACATCAAATACAGAGTTTAAATCAGAAGGGAATAATGGATAGAGAGAAGATCAACGGATGAGATGAAGTAAATTTGACTCAGATTCTGACTGGATATATTTTAGTATTTGAATCATAACTTTCGCTACTAAAATTCAAATCTAATGATTCAAGATGATTTAGAAAGAAAACTTAAAGGGTTATAACCTTAAGTTAATTACTATTTCGAATTCTGTCATTTGGTAAGTTATATTCAGCAATCAACATGTCAACAAGCTGCAAATCAGAACTGAAATCCACATCAAATCAAGTTTGGAGATAATAGGAGGATTCAAATTAAGAAATATCCAGCTCACCTATCTTCATACTCCTCTAACCTCTATATTTCTTCTATAAATACTTGCAATCTCAAAGGCAAAGAGGGGCGACCATGCAGAGATAGAATTTAGGCCAGTTTTTCCTTCTTTTAGTATATGTTTTTATTTTTTATGTAATTTTTAGTTTTATTTATGTAATTTAGAGGAGATCAGGGATTCATAGGAGAATGAGAGTGAAGTTTGTATTAAGAGTGATACCGATGTAAGTTGTTCTTCTTTTCTTTATTGTTACAAGATTGAATCTATAGTCACATTTGTAAGTTCTTCTTTGTTTTTTGTGATCTTCTTCTTTCTTTCTACTTTTCTTCTTTTGGTATCAATTGCTATCCAAGTGAGTCTTATAGCATCGAAAGAGCCTTGCCTTTGCGAGTGCCACCGATAGCTCATGACGATGGATTTTTAGTCTCATTCTGTATCACTTCATACTTGCATCGTCTTGATGATATAATGTGAAAGAAACGAGAATCAACTCTTATAGACTATGCGCTGATCGCCTTACTTCAAGGTAACATCATTGCCACAGATTCAAGGTAAGTGTTTGGCCAAAGGAAGTAACTAATTTTTAGTTTTTTCTATTAATTCTTTAGTTTATAACACCACAATCTACCACTTCTTTTATCATTTCTTTTCAATTTCTTTGTACATATTCATTTCTATTTTCTCCACCTTCTCAATCTACCACCTTCTTCCTAACTTTATTATAATTTATTTTTCTTTTCCTTTTAAGAACTAAAAGAAGATCATTAACCATTCTTTGTAACCTAAAAGAGAACTTGCTAAAAAAGCTTCCATCACTAGTCCCTCCTTGTGGATCACGACCCGCATAGCCACTTGCTATAGCGGTAGTATTGAGAACTTGCGCATCTCTATTCTTAAGTTCTGAAATTCTGTATTTTTGTGTGTAGGTAAAACTTCAATCAGCTGAACTCAATCCCTTTATGTCGGTCATAGTCCAACCAATGGCTTCCCTATATTTTATAAGAATTGCTTTAAGATTCTCTTCTTACCCGCCATTTAAATGGGAGACAATTATGACAGGAAAGGTCTCTTGTTTGCCTAGATAGATGTACTTGAGATGCGCAGGTAAGGTTTTCAATTCTAAGGAAAGGGAAGGCTCACTGGAAGGAGGAGTCAAATTTATTGGCTCCACATTTTGTGAAATAGGGTTCGAAGCTCAATTCATAGCAGACTCGATAACCTAATCAAGATTAAAGTCTTCAGACTCTAAATCAAAATCACAATCAGTTTCTAATTCCAGTTCTTCTCTATGTTTACTTGTTAAGTTTTCAATAAGGTTGACTTCAAATGTTTGATCCTCAATATCACGGGGTTGCGTTCCTAGGTTGAAGACATTGACTTCTCTAATCATGTCCCCAAAGGTTAACCTCATGGATCCATTCCTACATTTGATAATAGCATTGTAGTAGTAGGGAATGGGCGCTCTAGGATAACAGGAGTTTGAGCCTTAGGATTGGACACAGGTTGTGTCTCAAGAACTATAAAATCAACCGGGTAGATAAACTCCCCGACCTAATAAGGACATCATCAATCTTCCCCTTGGGAACTTTCACTAAACGGTCAACCAGTTGGATTGTGACTCGAGTTGGATTAAGATCGCCCAACCCGAGTTGTTGATAAACTGAGAAGGGCAGCAAGTTGATACTTGCCCTCAAGTTAAGAAGTGCATGACTAATCTCGGCTTGTCCTATAGTGCAGGCAATGGTAGAACAATCCGGATCTTTGTACTTGATAGGGATCGGACCCGACAGTAGCTCACTAATATTAGTGGCTAAGAAGACTTTCTTGGGAACATTAGTCTTTCTCTTCTTGGTGCACATGTCTTCAAGAAATTTTGCATAGGATGGGACTTATTGTATGGCATCAAGAAGTGACACATATATCTTCACTTGATTGAAGATCTCAATTATCTTATCCATGTGTGAATTCTGCTTGTTGTTTTACAGCCTATTAGAAAATAGTATTATAGGCTTGTGCGACTTATCCTTTTCAAATTCGTCAGATTTGGAAGGATTAGGACTAGATGAGGTGGATGCTTCTCTGTGGTTATGCTAAATGGAATTGGATGGTGTTGACACTTGATTATCAACTTTCTTTCTCGACCTCAATGTATGAACAACATTACATTGATTCAACGATTGATCCTCGGCCAAATGGGCTTGTTGCTAATTCCTAGGATTCGTTACTGGCTGACTGGGCAAGGTACCCTTTAGCCTCTCATTCTGTGAATTGGCTAATTGGCTCATTTGAACCTCTAGTCTCTGTATTATTTTCATGAAGGACTCTTAGTTCTTCATGTATTTTTCCATGTTTTCCTCAAAATCAGTCATTCTCCTCTCAAGTTGAGGATTCTTGAAGGAAGATTATGGGCTTGGTTGGGAAAGTTTTGTCGATAATTTGAAAAATAGGGTGGATGGTTGGAAGAATTGTGATGGTAATTTGAAAAGTTGGATTGATGATTGGAATAATTATTGGAATGTTGGAAGTGGTTTGAATGGTTTGGCCGTGAGTGGTCATTGTTGTTTTGGCTCCATGAGAAATTCGGGTGATTTCTCCAGTCAGGATTGTACGTTTGTGCATAAGGATTATTGTTGGGCCTTAAAAATGTCGCATTCATTGGTTTAGAAAATTGTTGTTGAGCTTGAAACACTGGACACTCCTCAAACACATGATTCATGGCTTGACAGTAAGTACAGCTCGGAGCTGAAAATTAGTTTGGGCTGACTTGATTGACTAGAACTGGTTCCTTAGTTTTTAAAACTTTCAGTCTTCTTCCTAGGTTTGCTATTCTAGTCTCGGCAGTTATAGATGATTTGATTGAATGGAGACCTCCTTTTCAAGGGATGGAGTTTGAATTCCTAGAGTTTTCATTAGTTGGTTCCCATTGAATGGTCTATTCAGCTAGATTCTCATATAAATCTCATCCTTTATTTTTCATCCTTTTGCAAGAATCCTCTTGGCACATGTTTCTAAGAGGGTCTTAGTTGAGTAGTCTAAACCGTCATAGAGAATTGGCATTGTCGCCATTTCTCTATTCCATGATGAGGACATTGGATAAGATTTTGAAGCATTTAAAGTACCTCCAAAATGGTTCACGAAGTTCTTACTTGAACTGCATGATGTTCTTCCTAATGAGAGCGGTATTATGAATTGGATAGAATTTCTTCAAGAAGACCTTGATGAAACCATCCCATGATGTGATAAAGCCGGCCGCTAAGCTGTAAAGTCATTTCTTAGCTAAGTCCTTAAAAGCAAATGGGACAAATCTCAACCTAAAAGCATCATCTATAAGGTGTGAGATTTTCATCATTAAGCATACTTCCTCAAATTCTCTTATGAAGAAATAAGTATCTTTAGACTCTAAGCCATGAAGCATAGGGAGTGCGTTGATGAACTGAGACTTGAGCTCAAAGTTGTGTTCACTAACTGATGGAAGTTGGATGGAAGATGGAAGTGTGGTTCTAGTGGGATAGAACTATCCTGCAAGGATGTTGGTTGAGTCATAACCGGATCTGGTTTGGATTCTTGCTTGGGTGGTGATATGTTTCTAGTTAACCTAGATGTGTTTGGATCTCTCGACCACGATTGCATATGCAAACACTCTCACAAATAAGTTCATCAATAGTCAACAAGAAAAGAAGAAAGCAACCAAGCCTAATCTAAGGTAAATCTTGACCTAGACAACTCCTAACTGGTTGATTGTCCACAGGAGGTATAGACTCTGACCACAAGCTAATCAGCCAGGTTAGGGCAAGATTGGTGGGAGTATCCGCGCAAAAGCGACAGGCCTAATTAAGCTAAACCACTAGCCTTTGGGGTTTCGCCCCTCAATGTCTATCCTTTGACACTGATTTGGTAGGAGTCAAATTCTAATACCATCCCTTTATGATAATCTCCTAATGAGTTTGAGGTGTCTCTAAGGCCAACGTCTATTAAATTTAAATTAGGTCTAGGCGTGCGTTCTTGGAGATGGTTTGTGGCCTAAGGAAGGATAATGACTTTCCCGCCTTATCTTGTTTGAGTTTTTCTTTTAAAATAGATTGTGCAAGTGTGCAAGTATAAAGCAATAGTAACAATTAAAAAGCATGTAAATCACCCAAGAATGTTCCTATGCTAGATGCTATGCAAACGTACCTTGTCTCCAGCTTTCTGCAACAGTAATTGTAAAAGAAACGTAATTAGACAAATGCCTAGAATGCAAATCTAAATATTTTTTTAAGCAATTGGCAATCAATCAGATTACTGTTAGATTAAAAATAGTGTATGTGACTATCAGATATAGCAGAAATAACACACACAAAATTGTATTTTTAGAAAGCAATATGTCCTGCAAAAAGAGTTTTTAGTAGTCAACAAAATTTTTAAGCTTTTGTGCTGAAATTTCTTGGAATTTTATTTCCTACTTTTAAGAGTAGGGCACAGAATAGCAAATCTTCTCCTGCAATGCTTGAGCGCTAAATCTGATTTCTTGTTGGCCCTGAAATAACACACCAAACTTGTTAAAAAATAATTACAACGTTCCCTCCCTGGCAACGGTGCCAAAATTTGGTTGCAAATAAACGCAGTGAGAATTACCGTGTAGCTTTGGGCTAACGGGTCGTGATCTACAAGGAGGAATGTGATGAAAGCTTTTCGATGTATTATTTCAAAAGCAAAGAATGTTGTTGGTGCTTTTTAATGCGAGAAAATCTTAATACTAGTCTTCCGTCCATTCTTCGGAACTGAGATTAAGAACTGAGATATAACTTCTCATAAACTATCTAACAACGATCCTAAACCTTAAAAATAAAGAGAAAATCTTAAACTAGTCTTCTGTCCATTCTTCGGTAGACTTCCTGCCTTTAATAGGCAAAAACTCAAAGGGGAGATGAGTGAGGAGATAAGGAGAGAAAACGCTCCCCTTATGTCCAAGAGATAGTCGTGGAAATGTGATGTTTTCACGGCCTGGATGTGGCCATTTGGCCACATCCAGGGGGAGATATGGCTGGCATTTGGTTTTATCCCTTTTTATCAATCAGATTTTCTATTTGATACCTGGTTTTGATCTAACCTTCGGTGATCCTCAAACTATTTGAATTGGATTCATACAAAATTAAATTAACCGATTTTATTTGATGTGATCCTCTCTGATATGCATTGTGATAGAGGCTATTCCTGCACAAAAAATACGAAATTATAGAACTTAAGAAAAGAAGTGTGCAAGTGCTCAATTCTTCCGCTATAGCGAGTGGCTATGCGGGTCGTGATCCACAAGGAGGGTTTGCGATGGAAGCGTTACAGTTCTTTATTGAAATCTTTTAAGAAAATAAAACGAAGGTTCTTCTCTGTTTTTAGTTATGAAAAAGAAAAGAAAGTTATCTTAAAGTTAGAAGAAAATGAATGATGAAGAAGTTGGAAAATTCAGAAAACACTAAAAGCGACTATGTACAATGAAGTGGAAAGAAGAATGAACATGATTTGGAAGAAGTGGTTGGTGATCTAAACTAAGAAAGAAAAGAAAAGAAAGAAAGAAAAGTGAAGAAATACTTACCTATGTTGATTGATGACTTACTTGGAAACCTTTTTGCAAGTTCTACCTTTTTGCTTCGGAGGCATTCAACGCATAGATCATAAACTCGAGCTCGGTCCCCGTGCACATTATATCGTCAAGCATAAGAAGAACGAAGTGATGCGGAGCTTGGAAGAGGAGAACGTCTTCATGAACTATCGCTGGCTCTCACGTAGCTTAGTTAGACTTGCTTTGGAATTCACTTGTACACTTCAACAACAACCAAGGTAAAGTAGAAGAGGAAGAGAGAAGCAAAGTAAAGCAGAATAGAAAACAAACAAAGCATTTACCTTTATTACTTGCTGAGACAATGAAAGAAAGGAGTAGGGTACATCGTCGGTGTCACTCTCAACATCAGCCCCTCTCTCTTACTTACATGAATCTTCTTCTACCCTAAGCTACATACAAGTTACATAAAAGTAAAAACTAAACTAGAAAATGAAAAAACTAGTCTAAGATCCTAACTCTGCATGGTCGTCCCTTTTGCCTTTGAGTGAAGGTATTTATAGGAGAAATGGAGAGGGTAGAGGAGTGTGAAGATAAGTAAATCTAGCAATTTTTGAACTCCCCTTATCTTCAAACTTGATTTGAGGTGGATATTCAGTTCTGATCTGCAGTTTGTTGGCATATTGATTGCTGAATATCACTTATCAAATAACAGAATTAGAGATAATAATCAACATAAGAGTTGTAGCTCTGTAAGTCTGCTTTCTGGATCATCTTGAATCATCAGAATTGAGATTCTGTAGCAAAAGATAAGATTCGAATACTAAAATGTATCCAGTCAGAATCTGAATCAAACTTGCTTCATCTCATCTCTTGATCTTTGCTTTAACCGATCGATTCTGAGAGGATTCTTCTCAACCAGTTTTCAACCTCTTGATTTTTCCCTGATTTAGTGAGTGTGAATTAATTCTGATTTAATTCAGAATTTTGGTGGGCTTTGGGCTCATTTCTCTTCATCTCCTTAAAGAATGGGCCTGCAAATAAATTAAACAAATAATTAGGACAATGCAGGCTTTTATTCTAAAATAAGTATGGAAATGTGACATTAAATATGCAACATTAGTGACCAATCACACCCCCATACCTATCTTTTGCTCGTCCTCGAGCAAAATAACTAAACTATATTAAGGTTTATTGGACCACTTTCGCAGGTCGCGCGATTGCACTGAGCATGTGCAACAAGCCGTTAAACCTCTAGGTTACCCCTAGAGGACGAGTGTTGTCTCGTGAGGGTTTTCAACGGATTACACCCACAAAATCCATAAAGAAAGAGAAATAAAGAGTTAGTATTTTCGAAAAGCATTTTGAAAGAGAAAAATATTTGAAATATGATTGTAAGATCTAAGCAATCTATAAGTTATAGAAAACCGAATTTTTCATTCCTAAACTTAGTCTCTATTCAAAAATTTGTTATCAATCAAAGTAAGGAGTCAAATTGTACTTCTCATCTAGTCTATTACTTTACCCTAAGTCATATGCACCTTGTGAATGTGAAAATTTTGACTAAGGGTTCATTAACTCTAACTCTTATGCCTTATTTATTTTTTATATATACTTTTTTTTTGTGGTATTATTCCTTAGTTTTATTAGGCTTTCTAATCTGCCCATGTAACGAGCCTTTAATCGATGACTCCCAAACCAAACGGTCTTAGGGCACCAGGTGAGAAAACACCCCCAAGGACTTAAGGACTCGAGCAAAGCAGGCCACAAAACTAAGAATTTTATTATATGACGTACCCCTTTTAGGCGTGAATACTTATGCTTTATTAGGCACAAATACCCAGCTTAATCAGAGGATCTTTCTTTTCAAACTTATCTAATCATCTTTCGCATAAATACTAAGGCTTGCTTAGGCCAAAGCACCTAGCTAATCAATAATTAGACTTGTTTTTTTTTCTCTTTTTTTTCTTCCTTTTTTTTTTCAAACTCATCTAATTATCTTTTGCATAAATACTAAGGCTTTCTTAGGCCAAAGCACCTAGCTAATCAATAATTAGATTTGTTTATATATATATATATATTTTTATAAGGCATATGAATCTTTGTTTTTGAACCCTAAGTGTGTAAGTGTATGAAGTGTGCATATTTCATCAAGGTAAAGATCAAGACTAAATTACTTTGACAAATTATCTTCCTAACTCTATAAATTAAACAAATAATCTTATTTTGACCAAGTATAAGAAATCCTAATTTGGATTTTCCTATTCCTTAAAATTAACTTAATTTCTTACAAAAATAAGTCAAAATATTGTTTCTATTTTTCAAAAAGTTTTTAAAAGTAAAGAAAAATGTTAAATTTTTTTTTTAAAGAAAAAGAAAAGTTATGTTAGTCCCTCCCCCACACCTATCTCATGCATTGTCCTCAATGTATGAATTAATGCATAGATGCATGAAAAAGAAGAAAGGGAAGGAAAATGGTTACCTTAAGGTGGTGGTTCCGGTGGTGGTCTGATTGGTCCACGAAACGCGGCCCAATCAACTTTTCTTGGGTCTCGGAGGAACCCACCAGAAGTATCTTTAATATAACCCATTAAAAAGATGTATCCATAAAGGATCTTTATTAAATATTTAACCCCATATAATGTCCATATTCCATAGCTAATTTCGGAGTCAAATTTATCAACCACCTCGTCCCAGAATGGAGTATGAAATGATAGAACGGTTGACTTGGACTCAGGAAGGACAGGAACTAATACCGACTCGGGAAGGTGACTTAAGTCAAGTAAAGGTTCAGGAGTCGAAATTGGTTCAAGAAGCGGGTCCAAGTCAAGAAGTTGAAACTCTAGTCCACATGTATTTTCTAACAATGGAATGTGACTTAATGTGGGTGATTCCAGTTCAAGAATGATAGGTGGAGGAATCAAAACTGACTCTAAAATATTACTCAAGTTAGGTAACACAACAGGAGTCAATATTGATTCAGAAAGTTGAACTGGATCACAGATTTGAGAATCTAGGTCACATATCTCATTGAGTTCAATATCACAAAATTGAGAACTTGCCAATTTGTCAATAGGATCTTCAAAAGTGTATAATTGGTCAAGTTCAATATGATCCTCAAAGATGGGTGATTCAATTTCATTATGAATTGGTACAGGATCCAATGTTGACTCCGAGAAAAGATTGAAGTCAGGTGAAGATACCGGAGTCATAATCGAATCAGGAAGAAGAATTGAATCACTAATTTGGGGTTCAGGATCATAATCATTTTCAAGTTCTATTTCAGGAAAGGAGTAACTTGCCAAACTGTCAATATCTTTTTCAAAATTTGGAGTTTGGGCAAGTTCAAATGGTTGTTCTGAGATAGAATCTTGATTTCCAAAACAACCTGACTCTTCGGCTCTAACAGAATGGGTAGTGACATCAGAACTGGTCCAACGGTGAGAACGTAGAGATTCGACCATCATATCTATGTCACTATTACGAGCGTTTTGAGCCTGAGTCAT
The DNA here is from genome assembly GCA_038442645.1 of Agave tequilana. Classification (NCBI taxonomy): domain Eukaryota; kingdom Viridiplantae; phylum Streptophyta; class Magnoliopsida; order Asparagales; family Asparagaceae; genus Agave; species Agave tequilana. The sequence goes on along the minus strand of JAVJIF010009201.1, from coordinate 24,045 downwards.
GGCTTCAAGCATCTTTTCATAGTTGATAGGTTCATTGTTTTGATGAAAAGATGAAGAATTGTCTTGGAAGTGGTAGTGAAATTGTGAGTCCATCAGATTTTGGGATTTGTGTTTGGACTCACGCATACTCATTTCCAAAATTGATGGTTTCCTATTTTGGACGGGTGGAACTGAGTATGACTCTTGAAAATATTGTGGACTAGGTGGAGAAGGAGGACAAGTTGGTTGATAATTATGCTCGGGGGAGGTGAATCCCCACTGACTCGGTGAAGAGTTGAAATTATTATGGACATTATAGTTATTAGATGGGGGACATGGGTTATATTGATTCGGATAAGACCAATCCGGCACACTAGGTTGGTCAAAGTTATGATATGCCGGGTTGGTAATATCCGAAAATGAAGTCGGTGTGTAATATGGATTATTATTGTAGTTGAAAAAATTATTATTATAGTCCATACCACACAATAGAATACAAACAAAAACAAACAAATAAACAAACAAATAAAAGAAAAAAAAAATTCTAACTAGGTTAGGGTAGACCTATGACCTAGACGACTCCTAACTGATTAGACTGTCCACGGGAGGTCTAATGTAGACTTTGACCACAAGCTAATCAGCCAGGTCAGGGCAAGGTTGGTGGGAGGTTTTCCGTCAAAGACGTTCCTTAATTAAATAACCACCAACCTTCGGGCTTTCGGCCCTCAATCCCTTTCCTAGACACTGATTTTGCAGGAGTCAGATTCTAACATTTTTTCCCCTTAGGATAATCTCCTAATTGAGTCCGAGATGTCCCTAGGGCCAACGTCTACTCATTTTAAGTTAGGCTTGGGTTAGTAAGTGCTTGGAATCTGATTTTTGGGCTAAGGAAGGGTGATTAAATCCCCACCTTATCTTGTTATGGGTTAGTGCCCTTAAAATAATTTTGTGCAAGTGTACAAGATATGTAAGATTCACTCAAAGCGATATAAACAACCAAGAAGTGAGTCCTATGCTAAATGCAATGCATACGTACCTTGCTCCAGCACTCTTCAACAGTAAAAAATAAAGGAATTAAAAAGACACGTGCCTAAAATGCAAATGTCTAATCAATTTTTTTATCTTTTCAACAAATATTTTACTGTTGATTATTAGCAGGCTTATGTTATGGCATATAAGAAAAATTAAAGTTGCAGCAAACTAGAATTGTTTTAAACTAAGCAGCCCTGCAAAAAGCTGTTAGTAGTCAACTCTTCCTTGCCGCGGATCCGCGGCTTTTGCCGTGGAAACGCGGCAATTCAGAGGGCCCTTGGTCTCTGCTTTCTAGAGCAGAGGCCCAAGGCCACTTGTATGTCACTGCAATATTAATTTCCTTCTTTGATTGCCCTGTAACCTGCAACAGAGAAGAAAATTCGTTTAGTTCTAAAAAATTTTCTAAAAAAATTCAGATTTCAATGAAAAACATGTTACCCTCCCCGGCAACGGCGTCAAAATTTGATTGAGGCAAAACCTGCACACAAAATACGAGATTATAGAACTTAAGAAAGGAAATGTGCAAGTGCTCAATACTTCCGCTATAGCAAGTGGCTAATGCGGGTTGTGATCCACAAGGAGGGTTGCGATGGAAGCGTTTACAGTTTTATTGATATCGTTATCAAAACTAAGCGAAGGTTCTTCTCTGTTTTATGTTATGAAAAAGAAAAAGAAAGTTATAGTTAAAGTTAGAAGAATATGAAAGATGAAGAGGGTGGAAAAATCAGAAAACGGCGAAAGAAAGCGACAAGGAGGTGAAAAGGATGATTTAGAAGAGGTATTGTGTTTTAATTTACAGAAATGAAAGAAAAGAAATAAAAACAATTGCTTACCTTCTTTTCGTCAAAAGCTTACCTTGAGTCTTCAGCGACGATTTTACCTTGAAGTGGAGGCATTCAGCGCATAGCCCATAAGATTTGAGTATTGGTCTTCGTCCACATTACATCATCAGGACTACTTCAAGAATGAAATGATACAGAGAGAGACTCTATTCCATCGTCATGAGCTATCGGTGGCACTCGCAATGGCAAGGCTCTTTCGATGCTTTTAGACTCACTTGGAAGACGATTGTACGAAAAAGAAAAGTAAAATAGAAAAGAAGAAGAAGGAGAAGACTAAAAAGAAGTACAAACACAAAAAGAACATCGATTTGATTTCATTACAATCAAAGAAAAGAAATAAGTCTTACACCGGTGTCACTCCAGCTCAAGCTTCAGTCTTGTTCTTCGATGAAAGTCGATCTCCTCTGAATTACATAAATGAAAACTAAAATTACATAAAAAGAAAGGCTAAAAACCTAAACCTAGAAATGAAAAGCTTGGCTAAGTCCTATCTCTGCATGGTCGTCCCTTTTGCCTTTGAGTGAAGGTATTTATAGGAGAAATGGAGAGGGTAGAGGAGTGTGAAGATAAGTAAATCTAGCAATTTTGAACTCCCCTTATCTTCAAACTTGATTTGAGGTGGATATTCAGTTCTGATCTGCAGTTTGTTGGCATATTGATTGCTGAATATCACTTATCAAATAACAGAATTAGAGATAATAATCAACATAAGAGTTGTAGCTCTGTAAGTCTGCTTTCTGGATCATCTTGAATCATCAGAATTAAGATTCTGTAGCAAAAGATAAGATTCGAATACTAAAATGTATCCAGTCAGAATCTGAATCAAACTTGCTTCATCTCATCTCTTGATCTTTGCTTTAACCGATCGATTCTGAGAGGATTCTTCTCAACCAGTTTTCAACCTCTTGATTTTTCCCTGATTTAGTGAGTGTGAATTAATTCTGATTTAATTCAGAATTTTGGTGGGCTTTGGGCTCATTTCTCTTCATCTCCTTAAAGAATGGGCCTGCAAATAAATTAAACAAATAATTAGGACAATGCAGGCTTTTATTCTAAAATAAGTATGGAAATGTGACATTAAATATGCAACATTAGTGACCAATCACATTGATTTTCAGCTGGGATCATGGCTATCCTCCTGAATATTTATCCCTTCCTTAATTTAGATTTAAATCAGAATTTAAAGCGGGCTTTTGGGCTCAATTTTTTTCTGCCTCCATTAGTAGTGGGCCTGCATTATATTAAACAAAAAAATAAGATTAAATACACAATTTATTAGATAATAATTATGGGAATATGACATTAGATATGCAATATAGGTGACCGCTCAAAAACTCAAATAAGCAAGATGAGGTGGGGATTTCATCACCCTTCCTTAGCCCAAAAATAATTTTTCAAGCACTCACAATTCCAAGCCAAATTTATAAATTGATAGACGTTGGCCCTTAGGGATATCTCAGACTCACTTAAGAGATTGACTTAAGGAAAAAGTTGTTAGAATGACTCTTATTAAATCGGTGTCAAAAGTTAGGGATTGAGAGGCGAAACCACGAAGAATAGTAGTTTGACATAATTAGGTCCGTTGCTGCGGTACAGATACCTCCCACTGATTTACCCCTACCTAATGATTAACTTGTAGTCAGATTCTCACAATGTACCCCGTTGACAGTCTAACCAGTTAGGAGTCGTCTAGGTCTAAGTCAACCTTAGCATAGTCTTGTTTTCTTTTTCTTTTTCTTTATTTGTTTATTTATTTCTTTTTTGTAAATTGTGATATGGATTTCAACAACAAAATTTTTTCCAAAACTAATATAAATTTATATTTTACCCGATCTCATTTGACTTGAATAACTCCAACTCGGCTATGTACAATATGAACCAAGCATATAGGCCGGATTGAATTTATACGACTCAATATGACCCATATCCCCAATCTTATGACCATAATTTTTAAAATAATTTTCACTCTTCACAGAGTCAATGGGGATTTACCTCCCCCGAGTCAAATTTTCAATCACGTTGTCCACCATCTTCTTTCTCATATTCCGCTTCACATATTCCTTTTCCTGAACCACCAATTGAAGAAAAATCAGAGATATAAAAGAGTATAGAAGCCATGCTTAAGTCCCAACATCAAATTCTTCAAAACATGTTGGACTCATCATTTCAACCAAATTTTCAAGAGTCATACTCATCTTTTCAAGTCCCATCGATTCAAAATGAACAACCATCAGTCCTGAACTTGACTATGAAGCTCTTGCATAAGTCCGAGCAACAAACTCAATATCTGATAGACTCACAATTTCACCACAATTTTTAAAATCAACTTTTATACTCACCTTTTCAAGAAGAACTAATTGCAAAAAGTACAGAAGACATGATTCATACTCAAAATTCTATTACCTAGCCTATCAGTAGGTTAGACTCAATAATGAGCGAATTGATTAATGAGAATGAGGAAAATCTTTCTTGTCAACCTTTGACCAATCCTTATATCCCTAACTCTATTAATTGGATCCAAGAATCATATTATTTTGGAAACCAAGATTCAATTTCAGTGCACTCTATTTGAACTTGACCAAACTCTAAGTTTTGAAAGTCATATTAACATTTTGACAAGTTATCTCTTTTCTGAAATTAAAATTGAACATGAATGTGATCCTGAACCTCGTGTTGATAATTCTATTTCACTTTTTGATTCAATAATGACTCTGATATCTTTACCAGATTTTTTTTCATATTCTAGAATCAACATTGAATCATGTAGCAGTACATCGTGAAATTGAATCACCAATATCTTATGATCACACTTCATTGATGGGGACAGTGTGTGAACATCAATTTTTTGGTTTGGACTCCATTTTAGAGTTCAATTTTAACTCTCACTTTTGAATCTCGATTTGACCTAGGTCACATTCTCGAGTCAGCATTTGTTCCTATTCTGTTTGAGCCAAATCAATCATCTTTCACAATCACACTTCATTGTTGGATAAGGATGTTGAACAAAATGACTCAGTAATTATTTTTGAAAATTGAAAATTAGATGGGGTAATTTTTTAAATAAGACCATTCACTCAATCATTTTTTTACCGGGTCGTATTAGAAATGTCACTAATGAGTTCCTTTGAAATTCACAAAACTTTGATTGGGCCGCATTTCGTGGGCCAATTAGACCACCACCAGAACCACCACCATAAGGTAATTTCTCCGTCCCTTTCAATTCGTATCATGCATATACACATTCATGATGCATTGAGAATAATGCATGAGGTAAAGTGTGGGGGAGAGTTTACTAACATAGTTTGTTTTAAACTTTCTTTCTTTTACACTTCTTTTTAGAAAATTTTTAGATTTTTTCTTTTGTATAAAAACCTTTTTTTTTCTTTTTACAAAACTTTTTGAAATAAGAGAAATAGTTTTGATTTATTTTTAAGAAAAATGAGATTATCGTAGGAATTAGGAAAACCTAAAATTATGAATTTTTAAACTGAATCAAAATTATAGATCTTATTTAAATTTTAGGAGAAGAAAGTAAGATTGGAAAGATAATTTGATCTCAAATTTTTTGTCTTAGATATATGCAATTCACACTTACACAATTTTTTGAGATTGAAACAAAAACTGTAAATGCCATAAATATATATATATATATATATATATATATATATATATATATATATATATATATATATATATATATATATATATATATATGATGATAAAAATTACTTATTGAAGCTAGGTAATTATTCCTCAGGAAGCATGAATATTCACGCCTAAAAAGATGAACAAAAATAAATAATCTCCTTTAGTTTTGTAATCTTGTTTACTCGAGTCTTTAAGTCCGGGGGGTATTTTCTCATCTGGTTCTTTAAAATTGTCTGGCTTGAGAGTTACCAGCTAAAGGCTCACTACCTGGGTAAATAAGAAAGCCTAAGAAAACTAAGGGAAGAAAAAAATTATTATAAATAAATGACATGAAAGTTATAGTCGATGTCCCAAAAATCTTTAGAGTTCACAAAGTACATATTTTCTAAGAGTTTTTATGAAAGATCAAATAATCGATTCAATTTTAAATTCTTATATTTAATTTATAATAAGAATTTTCATTTAGACATAGTTTAAGGAAGAATAATTTCTGGTTAACTTATGATCTTGGATCACTTAAATTTTCGCAAAAATATTTCAATACTTTTCTCTATTTCAAAATGTATTTTCAAAATACTAACATTATTTTCTATTTTATGGATTTTGTGGGTGTAATCTGCTGAAAACCCTCATGAGACAATACTCTCCTCTAGGGAAACCTAGAGGTTTAACGGTTTGTTGCACATGCTCAGTGCAATCGCATCACCTACGATAGTGTATAATAGTTTCCTCAGTTAGTTTTTCTGTTTTGCACGGGACGAGCAAAAGATAAGTGTGGGGGTGTGATTAGTCTCTAGATATGCATATTTCATACCAACATCTTCACATTTATTCAATATTAAATTCTGTTAATAACACCTCTCTTGTATGTTTCTTGGTACATGGTGTAAAATGAAGAAGAAGCCTAAAAATCTCATTATTTAGTGATTTAAAGCCTATAAAAATAACCATTAACTTTGGAAGGAGGATCTGTTAAAACCAGGTGCACATATCCAGAAACCAGGAGGTATAACTGAAAAGTCACCTAGAGGGGGGGTGAATAGGTGACAATGCTAATCAAGGGGCAAATTAAAAATTTAAAGCTACAACAATCACAAGATGAATGCAAGCAAGTAAGTATGACAATGAATATGATGAGCAAGTAATAAGTGCAAGCAAAATAGAGTAAGGATTGTAAGAATGTAAACCAATCGCAAACACAAGGATATGTTATCGAGGTTCGAGCACCCAGCTCTACTCCCCGCCTTCCCCAGAAGGATTCTAGCTACTTCCACTATCACAAAGAACAATTACAATGGAGTACCCAACTCCTACAATCTCAAGAACAAGTAATTTCCTTGGTAGTCAAAAGACCACAAACTCTCTTTCAAATATCTCTTCCCTTACAAAGGTCCTTAGAGAATATTGAGTAGGAATGAAGCTCTTGTTGTAAGTGAAGAAAAGAGAATTAAATCAGAGAGAATTTGAAAAACCCTTCAGAAAATCAGTGAGAAATTCAGCACAAAAACCAAGAAACAAGTCTCTATTGAAAGCCTTAAACTTTTGAATTTTCTAGGCAATAAAATGTTGTGATGAATCTCTCCCTAAACACCCCTATTTATAGGAGAGGGCTAGGTTAAGAGATAAAATAAACTTAAGGCTAATTAAATAATATTAGATTCAAAATAAATCTTTAAACGAATTTTTAAACACAAAAGACAAAAATAAACAGCTCTTAAAAATCTGCCCGTTACTGTTCAAACGGTCGGATCGGTCGACCGGGCCGGTCGACCGGTAGTATAAAAATTTGACCGTTACAGGCGAGCGGTCGACCGACCCAGTCGACCGATAAAACATGTGAGCTAAAATAATAGTCCGGTCGACCGCCCCGGTCGACCGACAGACGTGCACACGGATACGTGCATCTGCCAGGACTTCGGTCGACTGGTCCGGTCGACCGGACCAGACTGACACAGACTCGGTCGACCGACCCGGTCGACCGGATCAGGTCAAAAAGTCAATTTTAAAAAGAAAACAAAGAGGATTTTGATTTTAACAAAAATACTTTTGAACAGGGATTAGTATAAAACATAAATATATATCTGTAGGCAAAATCTTGTATGCAAAATATTTTTGTATATTTTATAGGAAATAAACTAAGAAATAGTATATGCGCAAAAACGTGTGTGATTGAGCTTCAAACCTAATCTCTATTCTTTAACAAGCTATAAAACTAAAAATACAAAATACATGAAGACTTCTTGAGCTATCTTCAAGTCTTTGAGCCATCCAATGCCTTGCTAGAGCCTTCTCTTCTTTGATCCTTCCTTGATGTGCAATTTGCCTTCCTTGCTTTGAGGAACTTAGAAGTTCTTGCAATAGCTAAGCGAATGGACTCTAAACATGGTACAAAACCTGAAACTCATCTTGATCAAATGATTAGTACCAAATAGCACTTATTTGGTTTGTTATCATCAAAACACAAAACAATTGGAGAGTGTAACCTTTTGGGCCAACAATCTCCCCTTTTTGATGATGACAAAACAAATAGGCTATTAACAAAAATGTAGGGAGGAGAAAACTCCCCCTCAAATTATGCTATACATAACACAAAAATATGCTCTAGATGTCAATAATTGAAATGATGCACCAAATATTGAAACCAATAGAAACAAATATATAAAACACAAAAATTGCTCTTGATACCAAAAATACCAAAACGACTAAAACACAAGAATTCATAAAACCAAAACATATAAATTCATAAAACAAATCTTAAAATTAAACCATAATAAATTCATATGGAACCAAGACCAAATGAACTTATTTTTGTCATGTAAACTTATTCTCCCCTTTTTGTCATACATCAAAAAGGGTTATGAAAAACATGTCTATTCAATAATACAAACATTAAGTTCTCCACAAATAAACGAAAATCTAGCAAAATCAAGAGGTTTAGTGAAAATATCGGCTAGTTGTAAATCCGTGGAAACATAATCAATATCTATATCACCTTTCTCAAATGATCTCTAAGAAAGTGATATCTAATCTCAATGTGCTTGGTCTTACTATGTTGATTTGCATTTTTGGTCATGTGTATAGTACTAGTATTATCACAAAATATTTTTATATGATCAAAGTGCAAATCAAAATCAAGGAGAGTATGTTTCATCCAAAGGACTTGTGCACAATAAGCTCCCGCGGCAACATACTCCGCCTCGGCGGTTGAGAGAGCTACGGAATTTTGCTTCCTAGAGGACCATGAAACAAGATAATTACCAAGAAATTGACATGTCTCACTAGTACTCTTTCTATCTACTCTACAACCCGCATAGTCGGCATCCGAATAGCTAGTCATTGAAAAATCTCTAGTTTTCGGATACCAAAGACCCATTCCAATTGTGCCCTTAATATAACGAATAATGCGTTTTACCGCAATAAGATGAGACTCTTTAGGACACGATTGAAATCTAGCACAAAAACACACACTAAACATGATATCCGGCCTACTTGCCGTTAAATATAAAAGACTTCCTATCATGCTTCTATATAATTTAATATCAACATTTTTACCTTGTTCGTCCTTATCAAGCTTGGTTGTAGTTGCCATTGGAGTGTTGCAAGCCTTTGATCCTTCAAGCCCAAACTTCTTTACTAGCTCCTTTGCGTACTTGGCTTGGTTAATGAAGGTTCCGTCTTGCAATTGCTTGATTTGGAGTCCAAGGAAGAAATTAAGCTCACCCATGGAAGACATTTCAAACTCTAGTTGCATTACCTTTTCAAAATCCTTGCACAAAAGCTCATTAGTAGATCCAAAAATTATATCATCAACATAAATTTGCACAATTAAAATATCATTATCAACATGCTTAGTGAAAAGAGTTGTGTCTACTTTGCCTTTAATAAAATCATTTGAAATGAGAAAACTAGAAAGCCTTTCATACCAAGCTCTTGGAGCTTGTTTCAATCCATACAAAGCTTTATCAAGTTTAAAAACAAAATCGGGATGAACATGATCAACAAAACCGGGAGGTTGAGAAACATAAACTTCTTCATTAATAAAACCATTCAAAAATGCACTTTTCACATCCATTTGAAAAAGTTTAAAATTTTTAAAACATGCAAAAGCTAGTGTCATCCGTATGGCTTCAAGCCGTGCTACGGGTGCAAAGGTCTCCTCAAAGTCAATTCCCTCAACTTGAGTGTAACCTTGGGCCACTAACCTAGCTTTATTCCTAATGACATTTCCGGACTCATCCATCTTGTTTCTAAAGATCCACTTAGTACCAATTATTGGTCTATCGTGGGGCTTAGGAACAAGGTGCCAAACTTGGTTGCGCTCAAATTGATTGAGTTCCTCTTGCATGGCAAGCAACCAATATGGGTCCGTCTCGGCTTCGAGAATGCCTTTGGGTTCAAAATGAGAAATGAAAGCAAAGTTACCACATAGGTCATGGAGTTTGGAGCGCGTTGTGACTCCTTTAGATGCATCACCCAAGATGAGCTCCTTAGGATGATTTGTTGCGTATCTCCAAGCTTTGGGAAGCGGTTGAGCGCTTTCCTCTTTATCCTCTTGAACTTCACCTATAGATTCTTACTTATCTTCTTGAGCGGGTGAGTCCTTCAAGGATAGTCTCTCCATGTCTTCACCTAATGGTTCAATCTCTACAACATTCTCAACAACCACATTAGTCTCTTCAAATTTAACATGTATGGATTCTTCTATGGTAAGTGTAGATCTATTGAAAACTCTATATGCTTTGCTAGTAGAGGAATATCCAACAAAGATAGCCTCATAAGCCTTAGCATCAAATTTACCCAAATTATCCTTAGTATTTAAAACAAAACACTTGCATCCAAAAACTTTAAAATATGCAACATTTGGTTTTCTAGAATGATACATTTCAAATGATGTTTTTGAAGAATTTTTGTACAAATAAATACGATTCGATATATAGCATGCGGTGTTTACGGCCTCGGCCCATAAATATGAGGGAGGTCATACTCACTTATCATTGTCCTAGCCATCTCTTGAAGTGTTCTATTTTTCCTTTCAACAACTCCATTTTGTTGTGGAGTTCTAGGACAAGACGTTTCATGCTTAATTCCCTTTTCATCACAATAAGTCATGAAGAGTTGGTTAATAAACTCACCACCTCTATCACTTCTTATTCTTAAAATCGAAAAACCCTTTTCTTTTTCAACTCTTTTTCGAAAAATCTTAAAATGAGAAAAAGTTTGATCTTTATTTTGCAAAAAGAAAACCCAAGTAAAACGGGAAAAATCATCAACTAAAAAAAATGCAAATCTACTTCCATTTAAACTCTTAGTTTTAGTTGGTCCAAAAAGATCCATATGAATTAATTCTAAAGGCCTAGTTGACATGATATCCTTGATTGGTTTAAAGGAAGACTTGGTTTGTTTCCCAAGTTGGCACGCACCACAAATGCGATCTTTCTCAAAATCCAAGCAAGGTATACCCTTCACCAATTCCTTTGAATTAATCCTAGAAATATGGTCAAAAGATGCATGTCCTAATCTTCTATGCCAAAGTCAAGAATTTTCATCAAAAGCATTCAAGCATTTAGTAGAACAATCTAAATTAAGCATGTCAATAATATAAACATTATTATCACGAAAACCGGTAAGAATACAATCATTAGATTTAACATCAAAAATCTTGCAAGAAGTATCATCAAAAACAACTTTAAGTCCACGGTCACAAAGTTGACTAATGCTAAGCAAATTATGTTTTAAACCATCTACTAAAACAACATTCTCAATAATAGGAGATGCACCAATTTGAATGTTACCTATTCCGATGATAGTTCCTTTGGAGTCATCCCCGAAGGTGACGGAGCCACCTTCCATGTACCTTGATAGGGTTGTGAAGTTGTTGATGTCCCATGTCATGTGTCTTGAACAACCACTATCAAGGTACCACCGCTCCCTACGTCTTGGAGCTTTGGTGTGTACCTACATCAAACAATTTAAGACTTGATTTTGGTACCCACATTTTCTTGGGTCCTCTAGGGTTAGTGTCATTGACCCAAACAAGATTATTTGTTCTATTTAGTTAATCATAGCAAAACTTAGCTAAATGTCCATGTTTACCACAATATGTGCATCTATATACTCTACCATATCTAAATGCATAATGAGTGTGTGATTTGTGAGCATGAGCATTGTGAGCATGAAAGGATTTAACATGTGTGTGTTGTGTGTTGTGAGCATGGGAAATCTTATCATGAGAAATTTTAACATGGGAAGTATTCTTTTTAGAAAATTTTTCTTCAAGCTTCTTTGTATTAAAAGCACATTCTTTTAAAACTTTTTCAAAATCACTCATCTTAGATTTAAAGGAAGAAATCTCTTTATTATCAACAATAGGGGTTTTACCCTTACAAGAAATCTTATAAGCATCAAATTCATTTTGAATAGAAACAAGATTGGAAGAAAGATCATCTTTTTCTTTAGAAACAATGGCAAGATGATTTTAAGAAAAGCAACTTCTTTTTGTAATTTAAGCATTCAAGTTTCTTATTATCATAAGTTTCAGAAAGTTCTACAAAGGCATGTACTAGAACTTCCTTACTTAGTTCATCATCTTCATCATCATGGGATTGAGGGGTTACCTTGGGTGTGTTTGCCATAAAACACATATTAGCTTGATCCACCTCCTCTTCGGACTCGCTTTCCGAATCCCATGTTGCTTTGTAGGCTTTCTTCTCCTCCGGTTTCTTTGCTTGAAGGAGGAAGTCATCTTCTTCTTAAACTCCGGACAATCCGCCATGATATGTCCGGGTTTGCGGCAATTATAGCATATGATCCTCCGCTCCTCTTTGCCTTCGAATTTTCTTCGGAAGTTGAGCTTGTTCTTCCGGTACAATCTCTTGACATTCCGCACAAGTAGAGTTAGCTCCTCATCTTCTTCTTCGTCTTCATCATCGTCATCATTGGTGGATGAAGTCTTGAAGGCTATGGATTTCTTCTTTGAAGTAGTAGCCTCATCTCTTGCTTTCTTCTCCATCTCATGGGTCTTTAGGTTCCCAATGAGACTAATGATGTCCATCTCATCCTTGTCATTTAATTCCTTTAAGGTGGTGGCCTTGATCTCCCAAGATGGAGGAAGAGCCCGTATCACTTTGCGCACCTTTTGATCGTTGGAGATGACGTCACCTAATGAAGAAAGACCATTTGTAATTTTAGTGAAACGAGTAATCATACAATCAATAGATTCTTCATCAAGCATTTTGAATGATTCATATTGAGACCTCAAGAGATCTATTTTAGCTCTCTTGACTTGTGAAGTCCCTTCATGTGTGACCAATAAGTGTTGCCAAATCTCATAGGCGGATTGGCAATGAATTACCCGTGTAAGGTCATCCTCATTCAAGGCGGTTAATAGGGAGTTTTGGGCTTTTGAGTTAGCCTCATATTCTCTAAAGTTGAAGTCGGTCCAAGTGCTCTCATCACTATCGGGTGCTACATAGGGTTTGGTCAAAGACTTGGCCACTAAACTACCTAGTGATTGCAAAAAGATAGTCATCCTAACCTTCCAAATAGGGAAGTTGAGTCCATCAAATTTAGGTGGGGTTTTAATGTTGTCGGCCATGTTTACTAGTGTATGAATGGATGAATGAAAATGTTGATTAGCAATATTTTAAGGATCTCTCTATGGATGTTAAGCCAAACCTAGAGTCCAAGCTCTGATACCAATTGAAAAGTCACCTAGAGGGGGGGTGAATAGGTGACAATGCTAATCAAGGGGCAAATTAAAAATTTAAAGCTACAACAATCACAAGATGAATGCAAGCAAGTAAGTATGACAATGAATATGATGAGCAAGTAATAAGTGCAAGCAAAATAGAGTAAGGATTGCAAGAATGTAAACCAATCGCAAACACAAGGATATGTTATCGAGGTTCGAGCACCCAGCTCTACTCCCCGCCTTCCCCAGAAGGATTCTAGCTACTTCCACTATCACAAAGAACAATTACAATGGAGTACCCAACTCCTACAATCTCAAGAACAAGTAATTTCCTTGGTAGTCAAAAGACCACAAACTCTCTCTTTCAAATATCTCTTCCCTTACAAAGGTCCTTAGAGAATATTGAGTAGGAATGAAGCTCTTGTTGTAAGTGAAGAAAAGAGAATTAAATCAGAGAGAATTTGAAAAACCATTCAGAAAATCAGTGAGAAATTCAGCACAAAAACCAAGAAACAAGTCTCTATTGAAAGCCTTAAACTTTTGAATTTTCTAGCAATAAAATGTTGTGATGAATCTCTCCCTAAACACCCCTATTTATAGGAGAGGGCTAGGTTAAGAGATAAAATAAACTTAAGGCTACTTAAATAATATCAGATTCAAAATAAATCTTTAAACGAATTTTAAACACAAAAGACAAAAATAAACAGCTCTTAAAAATCTGCCCGTTACTGTTCAAACGGTCGGATCGGTCGACCGGGCCGGTCGACCGGTAGTATAAAAATTTGACCGTTACAGGCGAGCGGTCGACCGACCCAGTCGACCGATAAAACCTGTGAGCTAAAATAATAGTCCGGTCGACCGCCCCGGTCGACCGACAGACGTGCACACGGATACGTGCATCTGCCAGGACTTCGGTCGACTGGTCCGGTCGACCGGACCAGACTGACACAGACTCGGTCGACCGACCCGGTCGACCGGATCAGGTCAAAAAGTCAATTTTAAAAAGAAAACAAAGAGGATTTTGATTTTAACAAAAATACTTTTGAACAGGGATTAGTATAAAACATAAATATATATCTGTAGGCAAAATCTTGTATGCAAAATATTTTTGTATATTTTATAGGAAATAAACTAAGAAATAGTATATGCGCAAAAACGTGTGTGATTGAGCTTCAAACCTAATCTCTATTCTTTAACAAGCTATAAAACTAAAAATACAAAATACATGAAGACTTCTTGAGCTATCTTCAAGTCTTTGAGCCATCCAATGCCTTGCTAGAGCCTTCTCTTCTTTGATCCTTCCTTGATGTGCAATTTGCCTTCCTTGCTTTGAGGAACTTAGAAGTTCTTGCAATAGCTAAGCGAATGGACTCTAAACATGGTACAAAGCCTGAAACTCATCTTGATCAAATGATTAGTACCAAATAGCACTTATTTGGTTTGTTATCATCAAAACACAAAACAATTGGAGAGTGTAACCTCTTGGGCCAACAATAACTGACAAGGGGACATACTGACAAGACGTGACAGGCGGCACCGCGCGGGTGGCCACGAGATGGCGCCATGTTTGTGCGACACCTTTATGGAGCCGCGCGTCAAGATTTGACGCATGGCCCCGTGACACCCCTTGGGTTCCCCCTTGGCCTATAAATACCCTGAGATTTTCAGACAGAGAGAATGAAAGTTTTTAAGGGTAGTTTCTCCCATTTGTATAGTTTTGTGTAGCTTTCTCTTTTTCTTTGTTTTTCATATCCTTAATAGATCATGTAATTGGAAAGAGAGATATGTATAGGAAGAAAGTTAGGGTTCTTGTAATGGAATGTGACATTCTATGAAAGGTTCCCTTCTTATCTTTATTGATTTTCTTCTCTCTAACTCTTTACATACTTAGTTTTTTCTCATGGCAACTAACCACTAACCACTAACTTGCTAACTCCTTACTTGATAATCCACATGAATCTATTAGCCTATACTTGACCTTGCTCTTGCAAGAGTCATTGATGGCTCATGATGATGGATTCTAACACTCTAACATCTAACTTTCTAACAAGTTACCATTACTTTATTTCATACTTCTCTAGTTAGGTTTGATGGTTTAAGTGTAACTTGCTCTTGTTTGTTGAGTTTGGATGTGAAAGTGATCGTATGGGCCATGCTCTATAAGCTCTTAAACCAAGGACTAGTGATGGTCAAGGATATATGTGAAGCAACTATCACTAATATGTTAGCATATTGGTGGAGTCATTAGTAGTTAGTAGCTATGGGTTTTCTTTTCATTTTACTTTGTTTTAGAAATAATTTGAAAAATCCAAATATCTTCTCTTCAATGTTTATATCTTTATTTCCATCGTACTCTACTCTTTTCATTCTTTTTTTCGTTTTTTATTCTTTCAAACATAAAAGAATCGTTAACACACACGTGAACATACTAGTAAAGCTTCTATCGCTTTTCGACCTCGCAGATTCGACCCGTTTAGCCTCTGTAATAAAAGTAATGAGGAAGCCAAAGTACACATATTTTAATTTCTTATTTCAAAACAACACTTTTTATGCGCGGTTTTTCCCCAATCATAGTGACAATGGGGAACAACTATTGTCTAGGTTGTCTAAACTTTAAGCAGGAATTCTCATTATGAGCTTTGGCATTTGGGTCTTTTTTATCTTGCCATCCTCGGCCGACATGGCCCAACAAGTAGTAATACAAATAACAAATCTTGACAAAGGATGATCAACAATCTTTAAGTAAATACAACAACAAAGTTTTGGCAAGTCCAAAGAGAAAATATAAAAATATTATGTATAAATTGTAACACCCCGTTCCCGGAATATGTACTTAGTTACGTATTCAGATTTTTCGATCATATTTTTTGATTTACTTCATGGATTTGTTTTATTTTATGATAATTTATATGATCATTTTGCATTGGATCCGGATTCGTGGACACGGAGTCAGCCCTAGTCTGAACCGCAAAATCCGTTTCTAGTGTATTGCTCGATTTGGCCTTTTCAATAATCAGATTTGACCGACTTCAGTTTGAAACATCATTTTTCAATATTCTAGATTTTTCATGATTTTTTGAAATTTTTCCAAATTAATTTACAAAATCTTCAAAATCGGTGTAGAGCGTGTCACTGGTCGATTCTAGATTAATTTACAATCAGAGTTGAATTCTAGATTCTGCTTTCACATTATTTCTCAAAATCATATTTTCTATCTAAGTGTATTTTCTGAGATTTTTCTAAATTTATCAAAATTTAGCCATATTTTGTGTCAACTACTATCTCCGAAAGATTCCAGAAATTTTATTTTGAAAACGTGATTGAATTTCTGAAATTCAATTTAGCCTTGTGCCTTCAAATAATATTTATTATTTTTAAAATTTTTGAGAACCTTTTTGAGTTACTCCATTTTTCATGCTTCTCCGAAGTTTTCGGTGTTTTGCCTGATGCCGGAATTTTATCCAAATATTTTCTTTATGTTTTCTCTTTTCCTTTCTCTTTCTTCTCCCCAGTCGTGAGATTCAGCCAGGCATGGGTCTAGTTTTTGAGCAGAGATTCTTTTTCTCTTTCTGTATTTAATTCCTTTCAAGTCAACTCCAATCAGTCATCATGACTTTCTCTCTCCTCTACTAACGCGACACTCGCGTTTTCATTTGGGACGCAGAAATCATCTCCGCGTCTGGCTTAAAATTGGCCAGACGCGCATCTTGCTAGACGCGGATCTGGGCCTTTTTGGAGAGATGGCACACTTGTAATAATCTTCACTTCCTTATACACCTCCCCTCCTTTTTCTCTCTTCTTTTATTTTCTTCTTTCCTTCTTTCTTCAACACCAATAGTAGCCTCAACTAGCCGTGCCTCCGCTTTAGCTGGCCACCATCTCCATCACTTCTCCACCATCCTTCCCTTCATCATCTCCTCCTCCGTTCTAATAACAACAATAACACTAACTCCAAACCACCAACATCACCACCTTCTTTTTTGCAAAAATAACCCATTATCACCATTACCTTCTCCACCATCTCCACCACCACGTACACCACCTCGGTCACCAACAACCCCGCCATCTTCCTATCCTCAGAGTGCTCTTTCCAATGAACCATTCTATCGCTCTCCGAAACACCGTTTCAATAACTCCAAAATTCTAATTTACACTAGACTTGCACCCCTATTCACTCATCTTCTTCTTCCTTGGGCTCAGGTCACCGGCAAGCCAGAGATGGCCGGCCATTCTCCCTCTTCCCTTCTTTCTTACTTTCCTTTCTTTCTTTTCTTCCTTCCTTTCTTTCTTTCTTTTTTTTTTCCCTTCTCTGTTTTCTCACCCCTGCGTCTCTCTCTCTCACTCCCATGTCTCTTCTTTTCTCTTTCTCTCACTCTCGTGTCTCTTTCTCTCTATCTTTCTCTCTCACTCATACATCTCTCTCTATTTATATATATTATTATTATTGAACTCGAACGCGCATTGGTCACTCGGAGTCCCGGAGATCGGAGATTTTTAACGGTGTTTTTGTAATTAGACGAGTGTTCTCACTTTATTTCTGGGTTTTCCCGCTTTGAAGAGAGATTTGTATTATTCGTGTAAATTCTGGACTGTATATTTATATTGGTGGGCATGTATCTGTATTGAAGCGAAGATTATTTGTAATAGGGTAGTTTAATACTCGTTCTTACATATGCATGTACTGTTTGGTACTATTGTTGGCCCAAAGGCCCATCACTCTAGATTTGATGATGATTAACTCATGTAGTTATAGTACTAATGATCTTGTGTTTATATAGTTTCAGTTATTGATCAATATCTTAGTAGGTGCTTAACTTTAACAAAGGAGTTTTGGAGCTAGCACATGTAGATTCAAGAGCTCGCACGTCAAGATCACATCTAGCACTTGGATGGAGTCAAACTTATCGGATCGTTTTTGGATCGAATCGGCTTGGAGAAGTAGCTTTACAAGAAGACTTCGACTTGTTTAGTTTTAGTTTGTATTTAGATCTTGTGTAAAATAGACTAGTGTTGATATGCTCAGGTTCACACACACACACACACAAGTTCAATATGTTTGATTTTCGATTTAACCGGTTTTAGATTTCAAATATACACATATATGATTTTCGTGAATAGATAGAATCAAAACAAGTTTACATGGTTTAATGTGTATTAGATTTCATCTATACACATATATGCTTCATATATTTAGAAAAACTTATTTTGATGATTCTATTTCATGTGTTTAGAGTTTTGGAATTAGCAAAACTTATTTTGAATTTAATGTCAAAAACATAAGATATATCTTTTTATGTGTATTGGATTCTATCAATACACCTCTATACTTCAAAAGAGTTTAAATATCTTATTTTTGTATTTATACAAGTTTGAGAAAAAATGGACTTCCATATCAAAGTTTGGTTTTCGAAAAATACGAATTTTGTGTTTAAGCTTAATTTCTATATCACAAAAATAGTTTAAATAGTTTGTAATATGTGTTGATTTTTTTGTCACACATATTTGTTCTTCAAATATTTATAAGAACTGATTTTTATGGAATTTATGAGATTTTATGAGATTTTATAAATGTTAAAAAGATCAAGTTTCATACCCTATATCCCAGCCTGAGCCTTATGGCGGTCGATCGGTCGGTCGACCAATGTGCACGAGGACATGCACAAGGCCTGCCTATAAGGCCGATCGACCAAGCGGTCGACCGACTATAACTACCCAACTCTTGGGTAGCACCCGGGTGACCTGGCGGTCGACCGACAGGCTGTGTGCCTTTAGGCTCGGTCGACCGGAAGGCGAGTTAGCCTAGGACGGTCGACCCAGCAGTTGACCGGTGGCTCAATGATCAGAAATATGACCATTGGCCGGTAGGCCGGAAGGTCAAAAATGACCTTTTCTTTACCCCAACGGCTATTTTTCTGAGAACCTATAAATAGGGGTTCTCTCAAGTTGTTTTCATCAAGATTTCTAAAGAGCTATTCTCCTATCTTTTCAGTAGTTTTGCAACAAGTTTAAAAGAAATTTTTGAGCCTAAAATTTTTATCTTTTATTTGTTTTCAAAGTGTTGGAAAAACAAAGAAAGGAAGTCTTTGGGAAATTGGTTCTGATCTTTATTTACATATCTATCTAGTATTTTCCCAAGTATTTTCTTTGTTATTCTCTTTTTCAAACACTTTATTTTCTCAAAGGAATCTCAAAGAGTAGTTCCAGAGCCCTTCACGAGGGAATTCGGGCTCATTCTTAGTTACAAATAGTGTGTAGTAATTGAGTTTTAAATTTCACATCATTTATCCTAAATTAGCTAGTACACCTATTCACCCCCCTTCTACGTGTATTTCAATTGGTATCAGAGCCTACGCTCCTGATATTTGGTTTAACCACTTAGGAGTGAGATCTTGGATTGCTAATCTAGATTTGCATTTGCACACACATTGTTTATACACTCATGGATTTTCTTGCACCTCCCATGTATGATGTTACCAATATTGAAATGTGAAAATATAAGATGAGTGCATACTTTAAATCTTTAGGTTTGTATGTTTATCTTACCACTATCAAGAAATCTTATCTTGGTAATGAAAAGCATATAGAGGCTAATGCATAAGCCTTAGTGGCACTTAGGCGAACACTTAGCAAAGATCAATTTTCTATGATTTCTCATTGAGATTCCGCTTTTGTAGTGTGGAATACATTGATCTCTCTCGAGCTACAAATGACGAAAAATTGGAGAAAGAATCTGGTGGAGAAGAGTCCGACCAAGCTTGCTTCATGATCCAAGGGAACGACTCCCTTAAAGTAATTTCAGACACTCAACTAGATGATAGTGCTAGCTCTTCCTGTGATGATAACATGAATGTACATGCATTAAATGAAAAACTATCTATTTTTGTGAAAAGTTGCTTTCAACATACAAAGCTTTTAAAAGCAAAAGTTTTAAATTAAAAGAAGAAAATGAAAATTTGATTTCAAAGCTAAACATGATTTTACGAGAGAGGGTTGAGATTTCAAGTGAAAGAGACTCCTTGAAAACTCAATTTGATCTTATCTTAAAAGAGAACAAAATTTTAAAGAATAAAAATAATTGTGATGATGTTTTGAAGAATAAAGAGGTTTTGTCTTCAAAATTCGATTTTGTTTTAAAAGAGAACAATTCTTTGAAAAATAAAATTGCTTTGATTTCAAAAGAATTGAAATTTGTTTCAAATGAAAATATTTATTTGAAAAGTAATTTGGCTTCTCATTCTTATCATGATTCTATTATTATACCCTCTATTGATAAGAATGCATGCTCCACTTCTTCTTCAACAATTAAAAATGACATTTGCATGTTGAAGAATAATGTGGATTGTTTGGGCTCCACTTTAAGCCAAATGTGCTATGGATCAAAAGAAATTGGAATCCATGTTTCGAAAGAAACAAGTTTCACATATTTATGCATACAAACTATGGCATACACATGCTCATCATGCTCACACACATGATTTTACATACGATCCACCTTGCAAGATTTTGTTATGATAGAATAAATATTTTAAATTTTGCAAATAAGTTGTTTGGGTTAGGAAAGGTGCTAACCCCCATGGACTCAAGAAAGTATGGGTACCAAAATTTACCCCTATTGTATATGATGTAGGTGTGGCTCTCACTTGACCTGAGGGTTTTGTTGCCTTGATGATGATGTGTTTGAGCTTGACGGATGATCGAGAAAAAATCGTGCACAAAAAGTGTATGTTTTGAAATCAAGAGTAAAAGTGTGTGTGCTTTGGCTTCCTCGATCTTCCATTATAGCATAGAGGCTAAAACGAGTCGAATCCACAAGGACGGAAGGCGATAAAAGTTTTACCGATTGATTCACGTATATGTTAAAAGTTCTTCAATATTTGAAAGAATGAAAAGAAAGGAAAACAAAGAATGGAAAAGAGAAGTACGATGAAACACGAAGAAGTGAGAACATAGAAGATAAAATGTTTGTGTTTTTGGAATATTTCTAAAACAAAGTGAAAAAGAAAGAAACCCCATGACTACTAACTACTAATGACTCCATTAACATGCTAACCTCTTAGTGATAGTCGCCTCACATGTATCATTGGCCATCACTAGTCCTTGGTTCAAGAGCGTTACAAAGCATGACCCATATGTCAACTTTCACATCCAAATTCAACCAACAAGTGCAAGTTACCCTTAAATCATCAAAACTAAAAGTAAGAATGGAGTAAAGTAATATTAGCTTGTTAGAGAGTTAGGAAGTTAGAGTATTAGATCCATCATCATGAGCCATCAATGGCTCTTGCAAGAGCAAGGCAAAGTAGAGGCTATTAGATTCATGTGGATTATCAAGTAAGAAGTTAGACTAGTTAGTGGTTAGTAGTTAGTTGCCATGAGAGAAAAGATTAGCTAAACATGTAAAAGAAGTTAAAGAGGAGGAAACAAAGAGAGATAACGAGAACACCTTTCATAGATTGTCACCTTCTATTATAAGTACTTTTCTTTTCACTCATGTATCACTCTCTCTTATTACAAGATCTAAAAGAAAATAGAAAATACAAAGAGGAAGAAGAAGAAGAACTAACTTAAACTAAACTAAACTACAACATAGAGAAGAAAACTACCCTAAAACCACACTACTCTCTGCCTATTTTCAACTGAAGAACCCCAGGGGGTATGTATAGATACCAGGGGAAAGAGGGACAAGGGTATGCGTATGGGTCATATTGAGTCGGATAAACTCAATCTGGCCTATATAATTGGTCCATATTGTACATAGTCGGGTTGGAGTTATCTAAGTCAATTGAGGTCGGGGTGAAATATGGATTCATATGAGGATTAAAAAAATTATTGTTGTTAAATTCATTTCACAATTTACAAAAAAGAAATCAAACAAACAAACAAATAAAGAAAAAGAAAAAAAAAGAAAACAAGCCTATGTTAGGGTTGACTTAGACCTAGAAGACTCCTAACTGGTTAGATTGTCCACGGGGGGTACCTTGTAGAAATCTGACCAGAAGTTAATCGACCAAGTAGGGGCAAGACCAGTGGGAGGTTCCGTGCTGGAGCAACGGGCCTAATTATGCCAACTACTATTCTTAGAGTTTCGCCTCTCAATCCCCAACCTTGAACACCAATTTGAAAAGAGTAAAACTCTAACAACTTTCTTCTTTGGTCAATCTCCTAAATGAGTTTGAGATGTTCCTAGGGGCCAACGTCTAACAAGTTTTATTAAGGCTTGGGTTGTGTGAGTGGGGAGTGATTTTTGGGCTAAGGGAGGGTAATGACTTCCCCACCTTATCTAATATTGAGTTTTGCCCTTAATTTCAATTCGAGCAAGTGTGCAATACAGATAAGAGTATACACATAAAGCGAGTAAATCACCCATGTATTTGTCCTAACTATATGCAATGCAATATGTACACCTCGGTCCAGATCACAACAACAGAAGAACAAAATATAGTATATTGGAATGAAAATTGACACGTGATTAGATGCAAATATCTTAACCATTTAAAACATTTAATTATCGTATTTTAGTTCTTAATTATTACAGTGCACAGGTAATCTGAACAGAAAACTAGCAGCAGAATATAGCAATATATAAGAATTTACCCAACCACACAAAAGCAAGTGTGAATTTCTGCAATGCTAAAAATTAGACCTGCACACAAAAAACAAAAAAGAAAAGTTAACAAAAATGCAAACCGTTCCCATCCCCGACAATTGCGCCAAAATTTAATCGGAGAAAAATCACGTATAAAAAGTGTCATTTGAAATTAGAAATCAAAGTGTGTGCTTTGGCATCCTCGATACTTCCGTTATAGCATAAAGTCTAAAACGGGTCGAATCTATAAGGACGGGAGGCGATAGAAGCTTTCACGGTATGTTCACGTGTGTGTTAAAGTTTCTTCAACGTTTTAAAGAATCAAAAGAAAATCAAACAAAAGGTGGAAGAGAAGAGTACGGTGAAATACGAAGAAGTAGGAACATAGAAGATAAGATATTCATGATTTATGATTTCTAAAACAAAGTAAAAAGTAAAGAAAACTTATGGCTACTAAATACTAATGCCTCCACTAACCATGCTAACCTTTAGTGATAGTTGCCTCACATGTATCTTTGGCCATCACTAGTCCTTGGCTCAAGAGCGTTACAAAGCATGACCTATACGTCAACTTTCACATTCAAATTCAACCAATAAGTGCAAGCTACCATTAAACCATCAAAACTAAAAGTAAGCATGGAGTAAAGTAATGTTAGCTTGTTAGAGATTAGGAAGTTAGAGTGTTAGATCCATCATCATGAGCCTTCAATGGCTCTTGCGAGAGCAAGGCCAAGTAGAGGCTATTAGATTCATGTGGATTATCAAGTAAGAGTTAGACTAGTTAGTGTTTAGTAGTTAGTTGTCATGAGAGAAAAAATTAGCTAAACATGTAAAAGAAGTTAAAGAGAAGAAAATAAGGAGAGATAAAAAGAGCACCTTTCATAGATTGTCACCTTCTATTACAAGCACTCTTGCTTTCCACTCATGTACCACTCTCTCTCCTATTACAAGATCTAAAAGAAAATGAAAAATATAAAGAGAAAGAAGAACTAACCTAACTAAACTAAACTACAATATAGAGAAGAAACTATTCTAAAACTACACTACTCTCTGTCTATTTTCAACTGAAGAACTCCGAGGGGTATATGTAGACACCAGGAAAAAGGGGGGCCTGGAGGCAAACCCTGGCACAAAGTACGGGCGCGGCCACGCTAGTACAGCCGTAAAAATGCGGCCATAGTCGTGTTTTTCGCGACTCTTATAGAGCCGCGCGCGCGGCACTTTCTGCCCCGCGCTGTCCCGTATGTCTCCTGTCAGTTGCAGGTCCC
>JAVJIF010009200.1:0-97778 GCA_038442645.1 Agave tequilana | reverse complement strand
CTCACTCACTGTTTCCTCATGCCTCTCTCGTTTCCTTTATAATCTTCCCTCCCTCTAAAACTAGTCCCAAACTAATCCCTCTTCGAGAGAGAGAGAGATAGAGAGATGGCGACGAACTCCACATCTTCCTCTTCTTTCTCCAGCTTCAACTCCTACTTCCACGCCCTCTCCCAGACCCCCCGCCGCCTGGCCCACCGGGCCGCCTCCGTCGCCACCACCGACGAGGAGATGAGCCGGGTCCGGGCCCGCTCCGGCTCCGACATGGCCCGCACCCTCAGCTGGCCGGATCTCGTCGCCTTCGGCCTTGGCGGCATGGTGGGCGCCGGCGTCTTCGTCGCCACCGGCCGTGCCGCCCACGAGTTCGCCGGGCCCGCCATTTTAGTCTCCTACGCCATTGCCGGCCTTTGCGCCCTCCTCTCCGCCTTCTGCTACACCGAGTTCGCCGTCCACATGCCCGTTGCCGGCGGCGCCTTTAGCTACCTCCGCGTCACCTTCGGTGAGTGAGCTCACCGCAACCAATCCTCTTCCTCCTAATTTCCTCATTTGGATAATGTGCAGCGGCACATTTCTCCGCGAATTAGTCACCATTGGCCCATGCCCTAATTGACTATTATTAATTTGTCTCTAGGGAATTTGCGGCTTTCATAACGGGAGCGAATCTGATAAGGACTACGTGTTCTCCAACGCCGCCGTCGCCCGAGGATTCACCGCCTACTTGGGCACCGCCATCGGGGTCGACACGTCATCCAAGTGGCGGATCGCCGTCGCCGGCCTCCCCGAGGGCTTCAACCAGATCGATCTCGTCGCCGTCGCCGTCGTCCTCGCGGTCTCCCTCTGCATTTGCTACAGGTACCCCCACAAATTTTGAAATTAAAGAAACCCCACCGCCCTTTCCGCTAAATTTTGCAAAATCTTCATTTATTTAATTTGCAGTACAAAAGAGAGCTCTTTGCTGAACATGATTCTCACGGCGCTGCACGTGCTGTTCATCGTCTTCATAATCCTGATGGGGTTTTGGCGAGGCAACGTCAAGAACTTCACGCGGCCGGCGGACCCCACCGTCAATCCCGGCGGGTTCTTCCCCCACGGCGCCTCTGGCGTTTTCGACGGTGCGGCTATGGTGTACCTCAGCTACATCGGGTACGATGCGGTGTCCACCATGGCGGAGGAGGTGAAGAACCCGACACGCGACATCCGATCGGCGTTTCGGGTTCGGTGGCGATCGTGACGGTCCTCTACTGCCTGATGGCGGCATCCATGTCCATGCTCGTCCCCTACGACGCGGTAAGCTTACCTCCATACTGCTGTTCTCTTTTTTGCGCTTTAGTCACGTGAGGGGCGTTAAGGCTAGGCCGGTGCCTTTTATGGTGACTTCCCCCAGTTGGATTCTACTTTTGGATTGGGTCCAAATTCGGATAATTTTTGGTCTGGTTATATTTAGCCAAAGGTGGTACTGTGGGGCCCAAGAAGCCAATGAGCGTACCATCCGGGTTTTACTTCGGATCATGCGCGTGAGGTACACATATATTATAAATTGTGTTGTTAAGTGAATAAGTTGGAAGAAAAAATCTCAAGAATTTAAAATTTTGTAAAAATTATACATCTCTTTTATAACATTTGTGTGTCTCATACTTACTTTTGCCGTGAGCTTACTATTCTGTGTACATAGTAGTAATTCGTGTGTGTCTATTGCATGTGAGGTATGTGTATCTCACTCGCTAGCTGAGAGAGTTTTTAAATTTTTTTAGATATTCTCAGTCTAATTAGCAATACAACAATGACATCAGTCTAATCTTTGTGGGAGAGATTATTGAGATTTGGGTCGAATAAATAGTCCCACATCAGCTAGACGTGGAAATGATCTTGGGTATATAAGAATTTGAGCAACTCTACCTAAAAAGTTAGTCTTTTGGGATAGTGCCCCAAGTCTTTCATTTGGTATCAGAGCCATGTCCCGAACTTAGTCACGTGCGTAGGTGATGTTCGACGATGTAGATCCCCTAATGGTGCAAAGACGCAATGGGTCTGATCATCCCAATGGCACTAAAAAGCGCATAAGGCATTTGTGAAGCTAACGTTAGGCTCTCGAGAAATTTGGCAGTGATGCTCCTTTGCAATGAGCGTGCTGCCTCCCACGCGGTGTAGAGGAGTGGGAGTGACCGACTGCAGTTGGGGATGATCTTAGATATATAAGGATTTGAACAACTCCACCTATATTCTCGTTTTTTTTATGACAAAAGCACTTGAATATTCTCACTTTTGTCATGTGATGAATAGGGATCATGGTACAATTTTGTTATATTCCTTTTACACATATCTTATATTTCTAGAATATATGTATCTTTATGTTTCTTTTTCTTGTAATATGAATGTGTATAATTTTGGATTAAAACAATTTCTACTCTCATATGAATAAGTACAACGTTGGTACTATTGTATGCTATTCCTTTTTTTCACAGAAGTCATTGCTATCATTTATTGTTCTTTTTGTGGAGTACTGTTGTATTGTAAATGTGCAAGTTTTTTTTTTTTTTCAATTGGACATTTTCTTTAGCTAACGTCTCTTTGTACATGATCTGGGGTATGTTATGTTGTAATAAGCAACTTTGGAAGTAGATAAAAACCATATTGTGTTGTTTGTCCTAAGTGATGATGGATAAGGGAATATTTCTTACGTGGCAGGTGAAAGAGGATGTTTTGTTCGGAGACGCTCCTTTTTGAGCCTACCACAAACAAATTAACTATTATAATAATTTGTATTGTTTTTTCTTCTATAATACAATTTTGAAGTGTCAAAACTGTTTGTGTGCGTGGCCCTTCCTTCATCACACAATCATTTCTATTCATGACGGATTTTTTCTTCTGATGTATCTCTGTTCTGAAAAGTCAGAATCAAACTCAAGTCATAGCCAACTAAACTATTTTGTAAATATTTTTTAATAATAATTTATACATAGATTTTTGAGATTTTTCACAATTTTTTTACAAAGAGACTTGTTAACAATTAAAAAACCATAATTTGCATATAAATTTTACTAATGTTTTATGAAAATTATAACATTATCCAGAAAGGGTATTGTAAAAATTGTGACAAGCCTGTGGCCCCGACCTCAATCAACAAAACCTCGACCAAACTAATCAATGCCGTATGCGGCTGTCTCTTATCCGATTCCCCGTTCCTCAACTTTCATTTTCTTAATAATACTAATGGATAACTTATTTCATTTTTCTTCCCTTTTCTGTTATCTTGTTCCTGCAGATCGACATAAATTCGCCGTTCTCCGCCGCATTCACCGGATCCGACGGCTGGCGGTGGGTCTCGAACGTGATCGGTGTGGGGGCCAGCTTCGGGATTCTGACGTCACTGCTGGTGGCGATGCTGGGCCAGGCCCGCTACCTGTGCGTTATCGGGCGGTCCAACGTCGTCCCGGCGTGGCTCGCCAAGGTCCACCCCAAGACCTCCACACCCGTCAACGCCTCCGCGTTCCTCGGTAAGCTCACCGCCCCGGCCTCCATAACTGTCTGCTCTCCGCTATCTTGCGCCTTCCCTTTTTGTATTCTTTTGGTTTTGCTAAATGCCAAATGTATGTCTTTTGCAATTTTTGTTTTTTGTTATTATTATTAATAATAATGCTGACCCTTGGCTTTTTACTTGATTAATTCGGCAATTTGACCTTTTTTAGAGGTCGGGTGTTTTATGATAGTGTCAGCCCAAAATGTTGAAAAACCACTCGGTTAATTATATTATTAAGAGATTTGTTGTTTTGTGAATTGGAATAATGTAAACAGTGCTTAGTGCGTATTAGTATTTGTCAATTTTCAATTTGCAAAATTTCCTTTTCGGTCAATTTCATTTTTGTAATAATGCTGAATATTACGAAATTCTGTTATTCTTACTGATTCTAATATCACCCTCCATTTGTGCTGCATGTACTCCAGGCGTGTCCACTGCAGCAATCGCCCTATTCACTGAGCTGAACATTTTGCTGAACCTCGTCTCAATAGGCACACTCTTCGTCTCCTACATGGTGGCCAACGCCGTCATATACCGCCGTTACGTCTCTGTGGGCTCCACGGACAACCGGCCGACGGTCGCCTTCCTCCTCTCCTTCTCCTTCATCTCCACCCTCTTCACTCTCCTGTGGCACTTCTTGTCAGCTGGCACGGCGAAGGCCCTGCTGCTCGGCGGGTGCACGCTGGTTGCGGTCGGCATTTTGTACACGTTCCAGTACTTCGTTCCTCAGGCTCGGAAGCCAGAGTTTTGGGGGGTGCCGCTGGTGCCGTGGATCCCGGCGATTTCGATCTTCCTCAATGTGTTCTTACTGGGATCGATGGACGGGGGATCGTACATTAGGTTTGGATTCTTCACAGTGCTGGCGATCTTGGTGTATTTGTTGTACAGCGTGCATGCGAGTTTTGATACAGAAGAGAGTGGGAATTTGGGGAAAGGGAGGGATTTAGGAGTCGAAGCGGATGATGGAAGAGTGTAAATTGGGGGTGAAGATAGTGGAATTTTTTTTTTGGGTTTTTTTTTTGAAGTTTTTTCTTTTTTTTGGGAAAAATTGTGATTGGGGAGTTCGGGGTGAAGAAGGCGGCGGGTGGTAAAAAAAAATTTCCCCCCCTAATTTCTGACTGGCAAAAGTGCCAAAATGAAATTGAAAGAAGTATTAATTAAGCAAAATGAGAAGTTTTATATTTGTGATACACATGACTCTTATCTTGAACTGAAGTGGGATTTTTTCTTTGCTCATGAAGTTAACAAATCTTTTCCTAGTTAGCCATTTTCAATCATTAAATGTTGCAATATCGGTCCATTTTCATAAACAAATGGATTCGGATTCTTCTCACTGCCAAAAATATGAAGTAGAGAAATGATGAAATGCTAGAATCTAATTCTCAACTTCTAAGATTCTAAAGGTTTGTTTCATATTGAAAACTCATTGGTTGAGTTGGATAAAAAAATCTTATAAGATTCCATCATCATACCATATTTTTCCTTTAATTTGAAGAATCAAATCTATTGCTTTGTATATTTAATTTTTCTGAACAAATTTAAAGACTTCTTTTTTTTTCTTCTTGTTTTGAATCTGAAAATCTCTCATAAAGCAATTTCTCGCTTTACCACTCGACTGGGCTTAGTAGTCTCGACTGCTCTTTTCAATGTGCTGTCACTACGAACTGTGAACCTTCATTGAAGAGCTAGCAAAGCTTTTTCTCCACCCTGGAGAGATCTCTCTCGCATAGTCAATGGTGACAGTGAGATTACCTTCTGCTTGTTCTCATTCCCAAACTCACTTGTCAAGAGTGTGAGCTTGGATAAGCTCCCCCATTTGCTAAGATTCTAATCTTGCGAGCAGCAGCAGAAGCACACAACCAGCAGTGGCCTGTGAGTCTTCTGCGTGGCCTCCATCGACGCCGCTTGATCGCAGTCGCCGACGACTGGATCACCGCTTCGCAATCATTTTGAAATAGAGGACTTGATCGCATATTTGTTTGGATAATTAATGGCTCGTGAATCCAGAACTTATTCGCGCGATTCTCATTAAGGCAAAGTTTTTATCTATAATAATGTCAATGATCATGACTCTCATAGCATCTTGCTCACTGCTTTCTCAACTTATTAGTCCGATAAAAATAGCTGCAAAATCCCCTGATTGACGATTTTATTATTTATTAATAAGAAAATATAGATCATACCATCTGTTTTATTAAAGAGAATATAATAAATTAATTTCTCATACGTAGCATCCATTATTGAAAGCTGCTTGCTAAGTTTGAGTGCTTCAAATTCTTCTGATATGCTGGCAACTTGTCTTGAAGTTGCGACATGACCTAAGCCTCTCTTCTAATGGAATAATTCAACTACAAGTATGACATTTTTGAATCATGCAAAGAATAATACACTGGGTGACATCAAGTGTTGGCTGGCCGGGTTACAGTCCGTCCTACTTTTTCATATATTACTTTAGGACCTCTTCCACTTTTTCATATATTTTTTAGACCCCTTTCTAGTTGATTTTTTTGGGCTAATTTATTCTTAGTTACTTCCTTAATTTAGTAGAAAATATTGTTTTATTCTTTTGATAAATTCATATATTATACAAGCATATGTTATAAAAGATGTAGCCCACTCTGAAATTTATTCCTGATTTCGCTTCTGAACATGACACATTTATAAAAAACGACCAAATCCACCATGTAACTATATGCACATGACTAGCTAGTCAACTATTATTCATGTTGACAAGGACATTTTCTAACTTTTCCTCCAAGAAAGAGAGGAAACAAAGAGATCATTTCTCTAGCAACTATTTTGCTCACCTTTACAAGGTAAATCACAACCTTCCTTTTGCTATCAAAATAGTTCCCATCTTGACTAAAATAACTAGGCTAATAGTGCATATCTTGACAAAAAGAACAAAGGGGATAAATTAATAATGATCATTATTTATTTTTTTCCTTTCTCAAGCTTATTCCTTATTAATTCTCATGTCTCTTATCCACTTCTATTGGCTTCTTTTGGTTTTGTTATCTCCCTGTGATACACAAAGTTCAACTCCATGCATTTTTGTGTGCTATATCAATGTAAAGCAATAACAATGGAGGAGAGATTGGGTGTGGGTCCTATAGGTCTAATGGATTATGAGTTGTACTTGTTAGTTCTTATCCAATTGATAGTTCTAAGGTCTTTTGCCCACTTTTATGAGTGGATTCGGTTTTTTCTCTTGTGCTAGGGTCCTCTCCTTCCTCCCACTTGTTTGCACTCATCTTAAAAGAATAAATATTATTCTCTTCTTTAATTTTTTTTTTTTAATCCTTTGAAATGAATTTGCAGGGTCCTCCCAGTTTCATTCTCCCACTATAATACAACATTCTCTCCCTCTCATTCTCTCCAAGGGGCTTGTCTGGTTGGTTGTAAAATTTTGGGGATGAAAGTGGTGGGTTCACACTTGCAATTTTCCTTTGTTTTTTTTTGTGGGGCATCCAATTGTAGATTTCTTTTGATTTTTTTTTTTTAGGGGCTCACGTCTTTCAGAAATTCAGCTATTTTCGATCTCTTGAGGACTGAAACCAGTGCGATTGTCACGTAAGATTTTTCGTGAGCCCAACACGATCATCATTCTTTTATCCACTGTAAAGCAAATACAAATATGTAAAGAGTAAAAAACTGACAGTTAAGCGCTCTCAAACTCAACTTTTTCTCCCTTTATGCAAACAAACGGACCCTAAATCTGATTAATTTGATTTTACCTTCACAAGGACAACAAAGTTATTAGCACACTCTGGGTAATATTTTGTCCCTTATGATGAATGACATTTTTTTATATTATATTTAAATATTTGCCTCGAAGCCAGGATTTTTTCTCAAAAATAGATGTTTATCTTTTTTTTTTTTTTTAACCATTTGACTAAGTTTTATATGTCCTTAATCTTACACAAGACAGATAGAAGAATCGAATTCACTATTTTTAATGCAATTCCCCAAGCTAGTCTCATACATAAGCTTTAGTCACCGTGTGAACACGGTTTCAAGAGGCTTTACTATTCTGATACACTGGTACACTCACAACAAGAATATCGACCCACACTCATAAATTATATTGAGAGAAATGTAAATTAGTAGCTGACGCAGGAGACAAATTCGTCCTATGTCGCACTCAAAAATCATATTTCCCGAATGAATTTTCAAGATCCGACCGTACATTATCATCTTCATATTCTAAGATATACACATATAAAAAATCAAGTGATTTGAAGTTCGTTTACTCATTGATATAAACGTTCTATTTTGTTCTATTATTAAAAAACCGTTAATGTTTGAACCCAAAAAAAATGTAGTAAATAAACTTCAAATCACTTGATTTTTTATATGTATATATCATAGAATATGAAGATGATAATGTGTGGTCGGATCTTGAAAATTCCTTCTTCCCACTTGTTTGCACTCATCTTAAAAGAATAAATATTCTCTCTTTCTTTAATTTTTTTTTTTAATCCTTTGAAATGAATTTGCAGGGTCCTCCCAGTTTCATTCTCCCACTATAATACAACGTTCTCTCCCTCTCATTCTCTCCAAGGGGCTTGTCTGGTTGGTTGTAAAATTTTGGGGATAAAAGTGGTGGAGCCCACACTTGCAATTTTCCTTTGTTTTTTTTTTTGTGGGGCATACAATTGTAGATTTCTTTTGGAATTTTTTTTGTAGGGCCCACGATTTCAGAAATCTAGCTATTTTCGATCTCTTGAGGACTGAAACCAGTGCGATTGCCACGTAAGATTTTTCGTGAGCCCAACATGATCATCATTCTTTTATTCACTGTAAAACAAATACAAATATATAAAAGAGTAAAATAACTGACAATGAAAGCTCCCAAACTCAACTTTTTCTCCAACTTTATGCAAACAAGCAGATCCTAAATCTGATTAATTTGATTTTACCTTCACAAGGACAACAAAGTTATTAGCACACTCTGGGTAATATTTTGTCCCTTACGATGAATGACATTTTTTTATATTATATTTAAATATTTGCCTCGAAGCCAGGAATTTCTCAAAAATAGATGTTTATCTTTTTTTTTTTAACCATTTGACTAAGTTTATATGTCCCTAATCTTAATCGAATTCACTATTTTTAATGCAATTCCCCAATCTAGTCTCATACATAAGCTCTAGTCACCGTGTGAACACGGTTTCAAGAGGCTTTACTATTCTGATACACTGGTACACTCACAACAAGAATATCGACCCACACTCATAAATTATATTACTAGCGACTCAACATAAATTGATCCTAAAAAGGAATAGTTATGTGCCACCAACTTGCCAAATATTTCATTTGAAGCATAAATTATATCACTATCCACTCAATATAAGTTGATCCTAAATATGAATAGTTTATGTGCCACCAACTTGCCCAATATTTCATTGGACCAAAAGAACTTAGGTTAACCCACATGCCATGAACTTGAAGGTAGAGAGATTTTTTTTTTTTTTGGGGTAATTTTAATAGAGAAAAGTTAACAAGATTCCTAAAAGTTGTAAAGCATGGTCAATCAAATTATTGGGGGGATATAATTTCTCAATAGAAAGAATAAAAATTAAGGTCTCTAAGCATTTATTCCCCACTTTGCTTTGCAGAGGATATCATGGAATTAAGGTCTCTAAGCATTTAGGTTTATGAATAATAATATACATTAAACTGTCTTTTCAAACTTCTCGTGATAAAGATGATTACATTGCAGGGTTTTAGTTGGTTAATTTAATGCTGCCGACAAAATTATTTGAAGAACTCATTTTCTACGTGCTTATAATCTACACACTTTGCTGCACGAAACTACCCACGTGTACCCTCTTAAATGGTATGAATGTTTTTATTGATAATGAAATGCAAGAAGAGAGAGGAAGTCGAGGAAGTCGACGATGTCATCGTCAAAGGAATCAGCAGCAGCAGAGAGAAGCAGCAGCAGCAGCAGCACGGTCGACCGGCCCAGTCGACCGTGGGAAGAAGCAGAAGTAGCAGCAGCAGTAGCAAGGTCGACCAGCTCGGTCGACCGTTGTGCACCAACATGTACAAGGTTGTAGCGATCGATCGCCCGGTCGACCGACTGAAAGTGCCTAACTCTCGGTTAGGCACGGTCGACCGGTGCCTATGATCGGTCGACCGACAGTCGGGTGGGACTGTTTCGAGAAAGTTGCTGAATTGGAAATCTGCTCAACTTGGAAATTATCTCTTAGGGTTTTTCCTGGTGTATATGAGAGAGGCAGAGCTCTCTTTATTAGTAATACTGAAAACATTGTATTGATTCTCCAATCAATAGAAAAACTCTCTCTTCCTTGCCCCGAGGACGTAGGCGAAATTGGCCGAACCTCGTTAAAACTGGTTTTGTGTTCTTCTCTCTGATTGTTTGTTATTTGTTGTTGGTGGTACTGTTATTTTGCATCTGGGATCTTGAGTTTTCCTCTACGTGGTTGGTGTTCGACGCACAACATGAAATTCACACATAATGTTTTTGTGTAAAAAAATGTGTGTAGATTGTAAGCATGTAGGTAAAATATAAACATTAAGTCAAAGAGCATTCATAGGAGTGGCAATTGGTTTGGGCCCGGTTAAGTCGACCCGAATATAGTTGACCCTAATCCGACCCGACTGCCGATCATCTCTGTTCTTAATTGGGCCGGATTAATGATCGGGTCACCCGAATTCGATCTAGACGCCGAAGTCAACCAGCCCAAAAATAATAATTCGCCGGATTATCAGCCCAAAATAATAATAAAGTGCAATGTCAAATCCCTAAGCCAATCAGCCCAAACAAAAAGGGGCACGTTGCAAATGGGATTTTACCTGAGGGCCCGTGATCCAATCTGGAAGAGATCATTAGTGGTGTTGGGATATCCTTCGTGTGGGGCTGAAACGAAATTATCCTTTAGTGTGTTTTAGCGCTTGTTTGTTTGTGTGTGTGTGTGTATAAAGTCTCAATTTCAGCTGTGACAACTGATACAACCCTCTACCTCTTTTTTTTTTTTTTTTTTGGTGTGTGTGTGTGTGTGTGTTTGTTTCATTCAGCGTGGAAAATATTCATCATGACGTTAGCCCTACAATTTGCTGACGTGGTCAGACCTGCAAAATCGCCTGCGAGAACTTCGAATTTGATCGGCTTTTTTATTTTTTTTCACTATAACTACAGTGAATCAGGTGAAAAAGCTATATAATTTGATTGGCTTTCAGATTTCTAATTTTTGGCTTTTGAAACAAACAGGTGGCCATTTATCTTTTCCCAAAAAAAATTCGCTTATTGAGGAAGGAATGAGATTGTTAAGGACGTAGGTCCCTGAGATTGTATCTTAATTTGATTTTAGTCTCTCACAAATTAATCTGAGTCTTTCGTCGGGGTCTAAACATCTCTCTTTCTCTCTGAAATTGGATATTAATCCTTCATAAACTTCAATATCTACTTTCAAAAAGAAAAAAAAAACTTCAATATCTGATACAAATCTCTAACAATTTCAAAAATAGCTCATGTTTAAGTCCACGAGTCTAATAAATGTCAGCATTAAAAATTATTGAAAGCCTAAAATTCTGAAATTTCATTGTTTTTCATAGAAGAACTGGGCCTATCTCATGTACACTCAAGATCTCAGGCCCAAATAATTTGTATGTCGAGTTGCGCCCCATAATTAAGAACCCACGATATCTATATGTAGACCTCTCAAACAGAAGTAGAAGAGACAGGTGAGGGAAAAGAAAGGAAAAAAAAAAGGAAAAAGGAAAAATCTAAACCTTACTTCGATAATTATAATGAATTCAAAACGTCAGTGATTCTGTTGACTGTGCACAATATCTATGGGGGTGATTTTGGTTTCTTGAAGCTGGTATACTCTATTTACCTCTGCAAGTTCTTACTTAAAAGTGACAATTTTCGGCTGCAAATGTGTATTCTTTGCTTCATCTATCAACTGGATTCTCTTACTCTTTATGAATTCTGTTGTTAGCTCAATAGTTTCTTCTTTGAATTATATTCGGTTTAAATTTCATCCAATTTACGCAAAATTATTGAGTTATTCGACCTATAGTTTCTATGGCTTATTCGATTCTAATGGTATATATGTGTTGAGATTGCATCATCTCCTGCAAGCATGTACGGGAGAAAAGTCTACAGAATTTGGAAAATTTTGTCATTGATTAGCTGTTCCATCTGGTCTTCATACGGATACTCTGACCTGTAATCTTCTTTTTATTTTTTACTCTAATGCGGCTATGTGTCTTGCACGCCAAGTGTTTGATAGAATGCTTGTCAGAAGTGTAGTTTCGTGGAATACTCATCGCTGGGCATACACATCATGGGGAGGAATCTGAGGCTCTGAAACTTTATGTGCTGATGCATCGAGTAGGTGTACCGCTTACTGAGTTCACTACATCGAGAGTCCTCTGTGCTTGCGCAGCAAAATGTGCTATTTTCGAGAGCAAGCAGTTGCATGTATTGGCTCTTGAGACAGGGATGGATTCTACTGTGTATGTAGGGTTATTCTTATTGTTGTGAGATCAATGATGCTGAGGAAATGCCCGAGAGATCTCCAGTTACACGGAGCTGTATGGTTTCAGGGTTTGTGCAGAATGGTCTCCATGAGGAGGCTCTCTTGTAATTTTGAAGGGCTCAGAGGACAGAGGTGCTATTGAGACAGGTTACACTGTCTGCTTACCTCAGTGCCCGTGCAAGTATTGCGGCAGCAATTGAGGGGGCTCAAATGCATGCACTTTTACTAAGAACAGGCTTTGTTTCAAATCTGTATGCGACCTCTGCTCTCATTGATATGTTTTCCAATCGTAGACTTATAAAAGAAGCTTATTTAGTATTTTCTGAGATGAGGACAAGAAACATTGTTTGATAGAATGCTATACTGGCATGCTTCTCAAGGCATGGTCGTTTGCTTGAGGCCATGGTGCTTTTAGAGCAAATGCAGCAGATGGGTATGAAGTTACTTATGCGTCTGTCCTCCGGCATGCAGTCATTCTGGTTTTGTTGAGAAGGGCAGAGTTTATTTTGATCTGATGATGAGAGATTGTAACGTGAATCCAAATGTCATACACTATTCTTGCATGGTTGATGTCTTGGTCGGGCTGGACTTGCGAATGAAGCTTGGGATTTGATCAAGAGAGTGCCGTTGGAGCCAACTGCTTCAATTTGGGGGTCACTGCTTAGTTCATGCAGGATTCATGGCGATCACAAACTGGCTAGAATTGCAGCTGAGCATCTGTTTGAGATCAAACCTGATAATGCAGCAACCATGTTTTGCTTTCGAATGTATATGCCACAAATAAGAAATAGGGAGAAGTTTCAATAGCAAGGAAGCTTCTGAAAGATGGTGTGAGAAAGGAAAAGGGTAACAGTTGGATTGAGGTGAAGAGCAAGGCTCATGTTTTTGTTGTTGGAGAGAGGAGCCATCCGAAGACTGGTGAGATATATGCTAAACTGGAGGAGCTAGGGAGTGAGATGAAGAAGTTGGCTTATAAATCTGAAACTCAATATGATCTTCATGATGTAGAGGAAGAGCAGAAAGGAGCTCTTGAAGCACCAATGAGAAGTTGGCGCTTGCTTTTGGTCTTATTAGCTTGCCTTCTGGTGTTTCTATCAGGATCAACAAGAAACTTCGTGCATGTGGAGATTGTCATTCTGTTATGAAGTTTGCCTCAAGAATAACAGCCAGGGAGATTGTTGTTAGGGATACAAATCGTTTCCACCATTTTCAGGATGGATTTTGTTCTTGTGGTGATTTCTGGTGAACGAAGGAATTAGTTTGCATCTCATGTGAATCATTACACACTGAATACTTTCGTTCCGAATTTGAAGGTCTTCATGCTCTCCGGGTGTGCAACACCACTTTCATCTCCATTGCATGTCTTCCAGAATATCCACTACCCCGAGTATTGTGCATAACTCAAGAAAGGAGGCAGACTTGTGCATGCCATTATGAAATGGATTAAAAGACCGGGATGGCCTTTACTCAAGCTTCGATCAAGGTGATCAGAAATCTCATTTGTCGTCATGAAGCTAACCTTCTCCAATGAGTACTGATTCCTGACCGGTATGTTATTGTGCTAACTTAACCCGATTGGTTTATATAGAAGCAAGCTTACGTTATGTTCTTTTGCATTATATTTCTTTGTTAATAGTATGATCTTATGGTCTTATATTCTTTACTAAGAACAAACATGTTTGATCTTGTTTCCTCTTCTGCACAAGGATATTGAATACTGTGCTAATAGTTTGATATGCATCCTTTTCCTTAATTCTATTTTGCAGTCAGTGCTATGATGTATGTTACCTTTGCTGCTTTTGCTCATAAGGCTAATTGGGTTTAACTGATACCGAGAAAAACAAATTCCAGGTTAGTAGAAATAAGTTCAATCAGACCCAAAGGTAACCTTTATGAGTTTTGGACAGGGCCCAATCGTCATCATTCATCACTACTGTCATGTAAGGCTTCTACCATCACAGCTGGGCCTGCTTTGGAACAACAGGTCTTATAGCTGCTCAATAACCTTGTATAACTTTGAGAAAGGACAAGAAGACAATAATATCCATTAGTAATTAGCAAACCCTGTCTTAATTAATGTTAATCTCATATAAAGGTGGCCCACTTAACCTTGATTATTTGCATTGGATTCCTATTAAAGTTAACTGATATTAAGGATGCCCATATTATTGTCACATTTATATAGTTATATGGTCTCTTGAAATATAAAGGGTACCATGATGGAAAGGTTTATTTCAAGGGGACTTATGTGCAAATGTGCGACCCACTTTCTCCTCCTGTAAGAAAACAAAACTCACGCTCATTTTTTGAGTCTCTCCATCAGAAAAGAAAAGAAGGGTTTTTTTTTGTGAAAGGAAAAAGGAGATAGAGAAAAGAGGATCAATTTGCATTAGGGTTTGCAGGATCTTCTTCTTCAATTCATCAAGGAATCAAGGTCTTCTTCAACCTTCATCTAATCAATGGCTTCAGGTATGTATCATGTATTATGTTATTTACATGAATTTCAATTGCTTGAGATGTATATGATTCTTGATTCATGGCCATTATTCCGCATTAAATATATTTTATTTCCAACATTTGGTATCAGAGCCGTGTTTAACGAATCAATACATCTTGGATTTAGGGATTAAGGAAAGTTAGGGTTTTGATTATCGATTCATAAAAAATCGAATTTTTGATCTGTTAATTGTAGAATTTAATAGAGGATTTAATAGCCCTAAAATCATGTTCATATTCCTCTAATTATGTAATTAATAAGGATCAAAATTCAGGATTAAGAAACCCTAATTTTCCCTAATTTTTGATTAATTCGTCGGAACAGGAACTGCAATTAGATAACTGTTTCGTCGACTATTAGTCGACTAGTAATATGCTATAGTCGACTAATTCTCTTTTCCAGAGAGTTTGAAAGTCTCTGTTTGCTGCAGGAGTCGACTAGTTTTTTAGTTGATTTTACGACTAGTCGACTAATTAGGGTATAGTCGACTAATCATATTTTCCAAGTCGACTAATTCAGTGACCCGAAAGTTAAGAACTCTCTGTTGGATTCAGGAGTCGACTAATAATATTGTAGTCGACTTATAAATTTTATAGTCGACTAATTATAGGGTATAGTCGACTAACTTTTCCTTGTCCTAGTCGACTAGACCTAAACCTATAGTCGACTTAACTTGACCTTAGTCGACTAGTATTTCCTTGTAGTCGACTAATGTTCTAATATAATCAATCATTAAAGTATGTTACACATTTAAGTTGTTGTGTTAATATTGATTGATGCTTGGTCAAGTAATGTATTGAGGTATTATGGCTTTACTCAAATAAAAGGATTAGAGAATATTATTAGTTAGTTTTGTATTCATAAGGCTTATTGATTTAGTAGTTGCCAAAGTAACCTAGGTTAGTAAATCTTATGAATATACAACTACATAAAAGACTTGTCAATGTAAGTGACATTAAAGACAATAATATTCTCGAGTGGCGGTTCTAGTTAGGAGATTGGGACTGGCCCAAGGAAAGTCTCTTTCAAATAATATGAACCGGGGTAGGGTAGTATAATTTATGTAACTTAGTGGTGTGGAATTGGATACCCAAAGGTAACATGACTTACTAACTAAGTGACATAAATTATATTAGACCTACATAGGTGATAAAAGTTCTCACCTAAAGAGTGAACACTAGATATGCTTAGGTTTCGCCCAAAGGAGAAATCAAAGTGATATCAATAGTTCATCTTAATTAAATTTAAAACTTGTATTGATTCGAGGCATTAATGTGAGCTTGTCCTATTATGTTTCAGTGAACGTCCCTACTTCCTTCACACTCATGCCACTAGCATTCCAGCCTTGGATGGTACCAACTTTTCAGAGTGGTTTGAACATGTACAGTTTACACTGGGTGTTTTGGACCTTGACATGGCCTTAATAGTTGACAAACCTGATGAAGTAACTGTTGAGAGTACAGCAGAACAGGTCAGCCATGCCAAAGCTTGGGAAAGGTCTAATAGGCTCAGTCTTATGTTCATAAAGATGACCATAGCTAATAACATCAAGACTTCACTCCCTCCTACAACTATTGCATCTGAACTATTAAGTGCGGTTAAAGACCGTTTTAAGTCTGCAGATAAGTCATTAGCTGGCACCCTAATGGCTGAACTTACCACCATGAAATATGATGGTAATAGAGGAGTTCAGCAACACATTCTAAACATGACTGATAAGGCTGCTAAGCTAGGATCACTGGGAATGAAAGTTGATGAGTCCTTCTTGGTACAGTTCATCCTCAACTCACTTCCTCCTCAGTTGGGGCATTCAAGATCCACTATAACACTCATAAGAATAAGTGGAATCTGAATGAACTAACTGGTATGTGTGTACAAGAGGAGGTGAGACTGAGGCAAGAAGGACAGCACTCAGTGTTGGCAGTAACTTCAGGAGGTATCCATAAGAAAAGTAAATATGGAAGAGGTAAGAGATTTTCATCAAAGAAAGGAAATGACCATGGGGAAAGTAGCCAAGGTCATAGAAAAGTTTTCACTGTCAAATGCTACTTCTGTGACAGAAAAGGACATGTGAAGAAGGACTGCAACAAGAGGAAAGATTGGTTCGAAAAGAAAGGTACAAATCTTTCTTTTGTATGTTATGAATCAAATCTTGCTGAAGTTCCTTCTAATACTTGGTGGATAGACTCTGGAGCCACAACTCATATAACTAATTCAATGCAGGGATTCCTTACAACCAGGAAACCGAAGGAAAGTGAGAGATTCGTCTTTATGGGGAACCGTCTCAAAGTGGAGGTCGAATATGTTGGTGTTTATCGACTACTCTTGGAGACGGGTCATCAGATGGATCTTGAAGATACTTTTTATGTACCTTCGATTTCAAGAAACTTAATGTCATTATCCAAATTAGATGTTTTTGGATATTCTGTTTTGTTTAGTTGTGGAAAACTCTCTTTAATGTATAATTCAATTCCGGTTGGACATGGTTTATGTGATGGTTTATATAAAATTTCATTGAATGATGAGTTTGCACAATCTTTATTATCTCTGCATTCGAATGTTGGTATAAAACGTGGCTTAATAAATAAAAATCTTCAATCTTGTGGCATAGGCGACTGGGGCATATCTCCAGGGATAGAATTATAAGATTAGTGAAGACTGAGATTTTGAATAACCTAGACTTCACTGATTTTGATGTGTGTGTGGATTGCATAAAAGGAAAGCAAACCAAACACACTAAGAAAGGTGCCACAAGAAGTAAAGAACTCCTGAAAATAATTCATACAGATATTTGCGGACCACTCTCCATTCCATGTTTTACTGGAGAGAGATATTTCATTACCTTTATAGATGATCTATCACGTTATGGTTATGTGTATCTAATTAATGAAAAGTCTCAGGCTGTTGACATCCTTGAGGTGTTCATTACTGAAGTCGAGAGACAATTAGATAGAAAGGTTAAAATCATAAGATCAGATCGAGGTGGTGAATTTTATGGTAGATATGATGAGTCAGGACAACATCCTGGTCCATTTGCCAAATTTCTAGAAAAGCATGGTATTTGTGCTCATACACAATGCCAGGTACGCCTCAGCAGAACGGTGTTGCTGAAAGGCGGAACCGAACACTTATGGATATGGTTAGGAGCATGATGAGCTTCTCAAATGTACCCAATTCATTGTGGAATGAAGCCTTAAAGACTGCTATGTATATCTTAAACAGGGT
Organism: Agave tequilana; assembly: GCA_038442645.1. Taxonomy (NCBI): domain Eukaryota; kingdom Viridiplantae; phylum Streptophyta; class Magnoliopsida; order Asparagales; family Asparagaceae; genus Agave; species Agave tequilana. The sequence goes on along the minus strand of JAVJIF010009200.1, from coordinate 80,026 downwards.
TCCTAGTAAGGCTGTCCAACAACTCCTTTTGAGTTGTGGACTGGTAGGAAACCCAGTTTAAGACATTTACATGTTTGGGGTTGTCCAGCAGAGGCTAGAATATATAATCCACAAGAAAAGAAATTAGACTTAAAAACAATATCTGGGTATTTCATTGGTTATCCAGATAAGTCTAAGGGATACAAATTTTATTATCCTAACCATAGTACAAGAATAGTTGAAACTGGTAATGCCAGATTCCTAAAAAATGGTGAAATTAGTGGGAGTGCTGAACCAAGAAAGGTAGATCTTGAAGTGGTAAGGGTAAATATCCCAATACACTTTCCTTCAAGAGAGATTGTTGTCCCTCAGCTTGATCATCAAGTTGAGATTCCAGAACAACAAGTTAATGTTGGTTCACCACTCCATGAAGATATTCCCATTGAAAATATTGTAGAACCACCACAACCGGCAGCTTGAGAAGATCTCAAAGGGAAAGAAGATCTGCCATTTCAGATGATTATGTGGTATATCTACAGGAATCTGACTATGATATTGGGATAAATATAGATCCAGTTTCATTTTCACAAGCCATAGAATGCAATGATTCTAGTAAATGGTTGATGCTATGAAAGATGAGTTAAAATCTATGGACCAAAATCAAGTCTGGGATCTCGTTGAATTGCCTTATAACTGTAAGAAAGTCGGATGTAAATGGGTCTTTAAGACCAAGCGCGACTCTAAAGGCAATATCGAACGATATAAGGCTAGACTTGTGGCCAAAGGTTTTACTCAGAAAGAAGGCATTGACTATACAGAGACCTTCTCTCCAGTATCAAAGAAGGAAACTCTTAGAATCATTATGGCACTTGTAGCTCATTATGATTTAGAGTTACATCAAATGGATTTGAAAACTGCTTTTCTAAATAGAGATTTGGATGAGGATATCTACATGGAGCAACCTGAAGGGTTCGCAATTAAAGAACAAGAACACTTGGCTTGCAAATTAAAGAAATCTATATATGGACTTAAACAAGCTTCCAGTCAATGGTATATAAAGTTTAATGATACCATTACTTCTTTTGGATTTACAGAAAACACTGTTGATCAGTGTATATATCTAAAGATCAGTGGGAGCAAGTTTATTTTTCTGGTTCTGTATGTAGATGACATCTTGTTAGCCAGTAGTGATCTTGGTTTGCTGTATGAAACTAAAAGCTATCTTACCAAGAATTTTCAGATGGTTGATATGGGTGAGGCAAATTATATTATTGGCATAGAGATCTTCAGGGATAGATCTCAAGGATTGCTAGGATTGTCTCAGAAAGGGTATATCAATCGAGTCTTGGAAAGATTTCATATGGAAATGTGTTCAGTCAGTCCTGCACCCATTCAGAAGGGTGACAGATTAAGTGGTAGCCAGTGTCCCAGAAATGACTTAGAAAAGGGTCAAATGCAGAAAGTTCCGTATGCATCAGCTGTTGGGAGCTTGATGTATGCAAGCACTTGTACCAGGCCAGATATCAGCTTTGCTGTTGGGATGTTGGGAAGATACCAGAGCAATCCAGGAATGGAGCACTGGAAATTAGCTAAGAAGGTTATGCGGTATCTTCAAGGGACAAAGGACTATATGCTCACATACAGGAGATCAGATCAGTTAGAGGTGATCGGCTATTCAGACTCAGATTTTGGTGGTGCCCAGATAGCAGGAAGTCTACCTCAGGATTTATTTTCTTGCTAGCAGGTGGGGCAATCTCGTGGAAGAGTGTAAAGCAGTCCATTATTGCTTCATCCACGATGGAGGCTGAGTTTATAGCATTTTGAAGCCTCGAATCATGCATTATGGTTAAGGAATTTCATCTCAGCACTTGGTGTAGTTGACTCTATTGCCAAGCCGCTGACGATATATTGTGACAATACAGCAGCCGTATTTTTCTCTAAGAATGGTAAGTACTCTAATGGTTCTAGACACATAGAACTTAAGTACTTGGTGGTTAGAGAAAGAGTTGAGAAACAAAAGGTGTCAATTGTAAGTATAAGTACCACTTTAATGGTTGCTGATCCAATGACAAAGGGATTGCCTCAAAGACATTCAAGGAACATGTTGTAAGAATGGGTCTTTTGGGCAATCTGTAAATGTGTATTTTAGTACTTATTTAATTGACATTATTGTACAAATAAAAGTTTGTTTCTGTGTTTCCTGTTATCCAATTATGTGTGCACATATTATGTTTGGATGTTTGTTAAACAGGAAATGTCTTTACAAGACAATTACAGGGGTCATTTTGGTTATGGACTCAATTAGTAAGGGTTATCAATGTGGTGGTACATAGAAGGGAGTATGACGTGGATGTTGTATAACCGCTATGACTCGCATTGGTGGTCCAAGCTAATTGCAGTATTATAGTTTTTCATATTTGGGCTTATCAGTTGTTGTTTTTAAAATTCGTGCACGTGTCAAGTTTTTCAGTATGGAATCCAATGGAGTCAAAATGTTTTGAAAACGAGTCTTTTCTTTTATTTATTTTCTAAAGTTTTTAACCTAATCGGTTAGTGGTCCAAGTGGGAGAATGTTAATCTCATATAAAGGTGGCCCACTTAACCTTGATTATTTGCATTGGATTCCTATTAAAGTTAACTGATATTAAGGATGCCCATATTATTGTCACATTTATATAGTTATATGGTCTCTTGAAATATAAAGGGTACCATGATGGAAAGGTTTATTTCAAGGGGACTTATGTGCAAATGTGCGACCCACTTTTCTCCTCCTGTAAAGAAAACAAAACTCACGCTCATTTTTGAGTCTCTCCATCAGAAGAGAACAGAAGAGTTTTTTTGTGAAAGGAAAAAGGAGATAGAGAAAAGAGGATCAATTTGCATTAGGGTTTGCAGGATCTTCTTCTTCAATTCATCAAAGGAATCAAGGTCTTCTTCAACCTTCATCTAATCAATGGCTTCAGGTATGTATCATGTATTATGTTATTTACATGAATTTCAATTGCTTGAGATATATATGATTCTTGATTCATGGCCATTATTCCGCATTAAATATATTTTATTTCCAACATAATTTAGCTGTAAAACTTTGTATAGTCATAGCCTAGCCTTGTGCAAATAATCAAAGTCTGGATTAAAACTTTTTAGGTTGCAACAGTAATAAAAAAGATTGATCTTTGGACATTCTATTTCGATATTTAATAGTTTTTGGTGGCATAATACTTTTTTTGGAAATACTATGAATAATAGAGACAGTTCACCAAAGTCTTCCCACTTAAATGGTTTAGACATGTTTACCTACCTGAACCGGTATCAAATCCAACGATGAAAATTTTGGATTTGAGCTTGGTCACCCTACGAATCAGGGACCAAGTCCTCTCTTTCTACCTTGCTCCTCAGTTTTCCCTCAAGAAAGATATATTATATACCTCGATTCACCACAATAATCATCAGCTTCAACCTGGCTTTTCCCATTAAAGTGCAATCAGTTACGTTGCATCACTCAAACATGAGAAAATAGGGGGAATGGAGTAAGTTTGTGACCAATAACTTGATGCTAACCCTCCTGAGAGTGAGGTGGTGCCAAGTTTTTGGGGAAGGCAACTATAAGCAAGAGGTTATCTTATAAAATCATGATAGGGAATTAGAGGGTAAGACGATGATCTTTTTTGCGGCATGCAGTTAAGTTTATCGCAGCAAGTCAAGTCTCTATTTTCCCTGTGCTTAGCAGTTAGCAAAATCTAGGCAAGAGGTAGAAGAATAAGACCAGCCAATTGGAATCACATTCCCACATCATAGACCTCAACTAAAACAACAAAATCCTAGGATTTCATGAGGTTTGTCTCCCTCGTTACCATACATACCTCATTCTAATAATTGTTTCATGACAATTTCTTCCTCTCCTATCATGACATAACGGACAATGCCTTCATACATAACTTCATTTGATAGTCATTCTCATATCATAGGGTGCAGTGATTTAGAATTGTGGAATAGTGGTAATTCATGACTCTTCTGTCAGATAAGTCACAAAATGGCAGACCATGATTGTTTTAAGGCAGCCAGTTCTCAACTGAAAGACGACATTGATGGGGTCTGGATTGTTGAAGGCACTTGCACCATGGAAACACCAAATTATGAGTAACATAAAGATCATTTTTTAGGTCCTTATGGATTTACTTCCATCAAGAATGGTGGATAGATCATGGAAGCCATGATTGGCATTACCATCATCTTGTGAGCCTCTGCTTTGCTACAATCTCCTGCATCATTTTCCTATAATCGCTTGATCTTCTTCTTAGCCAATCATTCTCTAAAGTTTTCTCCATCAATTTTCTCGTATTAGATAAACCAGGAGATGGCAACAAAGGAATGATTTTCATGTTGACTCTTAAACTTGTATTGTGACCTAGAGAGCCAAAGCAATTCCCTGAAACAAAATCTTGTTATTGCCTTTTGGGGAATTTTTGGAGATGCATGTGGTTAGATTTTGGGAAGAATTAGTTATCTCAATCTCTATAATCATAGACTGGCTTCTAGGCATTTTGGCAAGCGTGTCATGACCTTTGGTTCATATCAAGTCGGCAACTAGCCTTCCACAACATTTGGTGTATCTTTCTATTGGAGCCTTCATAATTTTGTTTCTTTTATTTCTATTTTTAAATTTCCGATAAGCACTGAAATTTAGAGTTGCGCGCTAAACCTAGCCCCACTTTTATCGAAATGAGCTCAATAATGGTGATGGTTATATACTTGGTGATCAAGAAGGACTTTGAAAGATTTTGATGTCTTATTTATTGGTAAAGCACGATGTTTTTGCTCTAGGGATAGCATCATCCTCTGACGACTTTCTGAAGATCAATATATTTTCTTGGAGAATGACAGTGCTTCGTGTCAACGGACATAAGCATCACCAAACAATGCTTTTGTTTGTTTTTTATTTTAATCAATTATATCAAAACTTCATTGTTAATTACTGGGAGAGGATTCGGATAGCTTTGTAAGTATCCCGATTAGAAAGAAAAAAAAAAAGATATTGAGACCCTTGCACATGCTTCAGTTTCTATAACAAGGAGACATAATATCTTTCCATGATATGGTTCAGTTAATCATCCTCCATATTTGATCACCTCGACACTGTTGCAGTAAACTGCATTCAGATGAACCTCATTAGCATCTCTTTTGCTGTGGGGCTGCTCCTTGCTTCCTCTGGCAGCTTCTTCCATTGCCACTGCCAACTGTTATGGTCTAAATAATACCATGAAACATCTTCTATTGAAATTTTATCTGATCTCAAGTCCTCATTTGTTTGGAATCTTTAGTCAAAGTTATTGTCCTTTGCCACGTGAATCATGGCTCACACACACACAGGGAGGAAGACTTTTAGCAATTAGTTGTTGCCAGTTTTCTCATGGAGTTTTCCACTGCAGACTAATAGGTGCCTTGTTGTAAATGGTGGTCTTGTGCTTTCCAATTCAATTGGACAGGCACTGATACTCGCACTATTTATACTTTAAGCCAACCAAACAATTGAGGTGTTTAATTAGTTTTGTCGATAACTAAGAAGTATAGACGCAGACTTGTTGACGCAAAGACGAAAGAAGTATGGACACGGACACATTGACACAAAGATGACTGGACGCGAGAAAGTGACATACAAAAATTCTAGTACAATACATGTAAGATAACAATGACACGACAAGAAGTATACGGTTGTGATACATCACGGTTTCAGGATAGAAGAGTCTTTCTTCGTAAGTTGATATTGAGTACATGCCTTGTATTTCTTAGCTCTAACAGGAGTATGTTGGTGGAATGCATAAAAGTTAATGTTATAGTGTTTTTTTTTGTTATTGAACTTGTTAGTCTTAGAATCTAAGGTCCATGGACAAATAAATATGGATTTGGTTTGGTTCAATCAACCCTGAGTCACACTCACACTTGCCAAACAGAGCCAGACCCCTTTCCCTTTGAGGAACAAAGCAAAAAGCAAGACCAAACACAAATATGGGATATGTGGCCATAAAGGCATAGGACACATAAATCCTCATCTGTCTCATCTTTCATTCTTTCATGCATCACCATTACAATTGCCATCGCAATTGCAATTGCACCCCCGTCACACATCTCTTCCCCTGTCTGTGCCCATCCGCCTGAGCCCATCCTCATCAATGCCAATAGAGAGAGACTGAGAGAAAGAAAGAGAGAGAAGAGAGAAGATCTCTTTATCTGATTCCTTGTTTGTTGCATTGCATCAAAAGATTACAGATTACAGAGGGCATTCTAAGTTTTCTGGGCCCCACTCACCCTCCCTCCTTCTCAAGCCGATGTTTCCTGAAACCTCATCCTGGTGCGATCCTATCAGACCCCATCCCCGACACAGCCGTACACTAGATTTTTCCAAATGAAAAAAGAAATTAAGTTGGGGGAGGGGGGCGACTCTCTCTCTCTCTCTCTCCACCCTTTCTCTTTGGTTCCTTCACAAGTCAATCAAAATGTCACTTGGGTTGAGGCCTAGAAGGATTTGATTGGTTGGTGAGATTGGAGAACATGGCCTCAGATCTCGCTATCTCTTCCTTCTTCATTGCCCACTTGCTTCCATTCCCTGTAGCATTGCATGTCAACAATCAAAACCATATAATATCTTCTCAGTTAACAATAATGGACTCTTTGATGCCTTCTAACAAATATGTACTCACCCTTAGAACTACATTGAGAGAGAGGTGGAGGCATTTGTGGGCATGGACTAGTTCCATGAACCTGACACCAAATGCCGCGGCTCCGCTGGATCCGGCCCGCACTCCAAGTTCACCCCGAACAGCCTCAGCCTCCTCGAATTCCCTGTTGCCGCCACCGCTGTTGCTACCGGGCTCCCCATAGAGCTACCTGCCTGCTCACCTGCACTCCATTCCCATAAAATTTAATTAAAGTTTCATCCACAATTCACAGTATCAGTTTACATATCAAGGATCACCAAAACTTTTCTTACCTGAATTAACTGAGTTCATGTAGTAGTAGGGGGTAGGATAAGGGCTTGATGCTGCATAGAATGTTGGGCTCCATGGCAGTGCGGCATTAGGCCCGGCCATATCCTGTGCTGTTGCTGCTGCAGTAGCACTGGTGGTTTCCTTGGAACCGCGACGCCTGCAACCGATGTACAAACGATCGTCGCTGCTGCCGAGCCTGCACCGCTCAAAGAGAACCACATCACCGGCATCGAGCTTCTTCTCCTTCACGTACCTGCTCCACCCTTTAGTGAGGACGTAGCTCTGGCTGCTGGTCCAGTACGAGTACCTGAACTTCCATGACTTCCCCGACTCATCGTGGAAGCTTAACAGAAGTCCCTTCTCTCCCGACTCGCTGTCGAGGGGAAGTACTTCTCGGCATGCTGCTTCGGTATCACAAGCCTGTTGAGTTTCCCCACGTCGCTTGGAGTCAGGGGCTTTTCAAACATGTGCTCTCTGCCATAATTCCCTCCCCCGTGCTCGTGCTCTAGTTGGTAGTAGTGGTGGTGGTGGAGTTGGTGGTGAGAGTCCATGGCTGCTGGCTGCCAAACCCAGGCTTGTGAAGGGTTTTGGGCTAGTTGGTTCAGGGACATGTTGTGCTGTATAAGTGAGAGAGAAGAGAGAGAGGAGAGGAGAGGAGTGGTGGTGATGATGCTGTTGGTGTTGAGAGGCATGTAGATATTATTGCTACTGCATTTATAGCCAATCAAGCAAAGAATTTTTTTCCTAAGCTGGATTGTGGAAAATGCCAAGGGGCTATAAGGCACAGATATACTATAATTTGTACATGAGAGGGGGAGAGGAAGGAGGCTGGGTTCAGTGATGAACATGTGAGGGAGGGCTTTTAGGTGGGTATTATTAAAAAGAGTGGAGGAGGACAGGGAGAATCAAATGTTTAAAGTTCCTAAAGTTGGTATATTTTAATGTGGATATGAGGAATGATCAGGTGGTGGTACACCAAAGTGAGTGCTTGCCTTTGTGGCCTCATCACAGCCATCCAGGTAGTGGCCCCTCTCTTCACTTCTCCATGTGATAGTAGTACCAGAGAGGAGAGACTCACTCTTCGCTTAGGAAGAAAATCTCGATGGCATGAGTATCGTCAATCTCGGCCGTCAATATGCGATATCAGTCTGATTTTATGAGGTTGATATGGTCTCGAGTACCTTAAACACAACAGAAATCGTTGATATATATTGGAATCAGCTCATATTTGAAACCTGAGTGAAGGGAGCTTGTGTTTGAAATGAATTTGTTTGAGTTTTAGGTTTAATTTTAGAGCCTTTTTCTTGAGGAGATTCAAGTTACAGTGGGTGGTCAGTGGCTCACAGTAGTTTTCTGTTAGTTGGAACTCTCAAAATGCTCAGATAGACCCCCTGGCATGTTTGACCACCAATCAAGGGCAAGGATTTTGTTAGGCTATAGCTGGCATTGAGCGAGCATCTGGCTCTGCTAGCCAACACCACTACATATATATATACTTGGCTGATGAAGGACATGATTACAGTTCAACCTGTGGTGAAATAGTGGGAGATGGTCAGAACTTTGAATCTCCCTGATTGCCAAGCACCTGTTTAATCATGACTGTGTCTCACCCGACAAAGCTGACTGGTCCAAAGTTGTATCATGGCTCAATATGGGAGTTGTTCTCCATGCCCTCATTAGCTCTCTCATTCACATGGAAAAGGTGAGAGGAGCAAATGAAGTGAAGATGAATAGTCCTTCTGTATTCACTAGAAGAATACTAAAAAGGTCTAGAGAGAGGGCAGTGCAATGCAGCTGTTTCTAATGAATTTTAGAATATTAGAAGTTTTAGAGAGGAAAAATTATACAAGTGAGGTTTCTTATATACAACCTCACTCATAAATAAGGGGATAATGATTAAAAAAAAATAAAAAATACTAACAGACCATCGGTTTGTGGACCTCCTCTTCCTATTGGTTGGAGGAGAATAGTCCCATCCACAGCGGCCTCCTTGCTGGCCACCAATCAAATAGGAACACTTATCATCGATTCACAGATTAATGATCTGAGGATCACTGGAAGAGGAAAAAAAAGGTTGCCATACGCGCTAACTAATAACTAGTCAATAGTGGTGGCTTGGGCAGTGAGAAACTGTACAGATGGTGGCTGGCCTTTGTGTACATATGTGAAAAATGTTATAGCATGTGATTCTATCTTCCAATAGTGTTTCTGTTGTCAAGGGATTTTCTTGTTATTAGATCAATGGCTTTTTGTGGTACAACTATTATCTTCCTTAACGAGTTCTATATGCTCAATTTTTGATTATTTAAGGGCAAGTTCTAAAAATAAAATATTCACAATAACCAACTATACAAAAAAAAATGTTTACTGTTCAAAGTTAAAACAACTGAACTAATTAGAAAGTTAAATATAAAGCAATATATAGTTATCGTATACTTATTTTTTGTATTATTTTATAGGACAATAATAACTAGAATACATTTTTATATTTTTCTATAAAGATATAGCTGCTAGATGCCTTTTTTGTTATATTCTATAGAACAATAATTGCCAAATACTTAATAGTCGATATGTGATGGCTGCATAGTTTCTTTTTGTGGAGTCATACAAAAGTGTGTATTTTTCTTATGTGGATCAGTAAGCTATTATATTGATAATCTTATACTTATTTTGTTTGTCTTTTAACTCATTTCAACACTTGAGGAGTTGTTTGGTGGATTTTAATTGAAACTACATGCAACTTCAACTATATGAGATAACAACTCAATTTTCTGTTTGATGTAGTTGGAACTACATGAGTTGTTTGATTGATTTTAATTGGAACCACGTGCAGCTTCAACTATATGAGATAAAAACTCAATTTTCTGTTTTGATGTAGTTGAAACTACATGTTCTTCTAATTACAGTAGTTAGAGTCACTTTTTGAGCTTTTTTGTTATAGTTAAAACTGCGATCAAATTAGTTATACCTTCAACTATAACAATTGAATTATAATAAATGAGGATGTCACATCAGTTTTTATTAATATTTCATATGCGACAACTTCATTATGCATTAAATCAAATAACTGTTCTCTATCTTCTGTAGTTAGAACTATAATTGTGAATTGTTAAACCAAACATATAACTTGGTGTTCTAACAACATGTAGTTAGAACTACAGTGTAGCTCCAACTACATCAAACCAAATGACCCCTATATTAATAGATGTTTTGGCTGAAGCCAAACACAATTTACTGCAACCTCACAATTTCACTTGATGGACACAAAGTAAAAGGCCATAACATATAACATAACGACTAACTAAAATGATAAATTATTGAACATAGTTCATCTCATTGTCACATGAATGCTTGAATTACTTTCTTTTGCACTTTGTTTCATTAAACTCTTATTAATAAAGCATGGTAGATCTCTCCGCCTAAAAAAAAAAACCTTCCTTTCATCCCTCGGAATGACAAAATCTCAGGGCATAATCCTAGAGAGAAACAAAATGACCATTAATTTAGACAGTAGCCGCGTTGATATAGTACTGTTCTAGCCACCTCTGTATGATCTTGACCTCTTTCTTCCTCACAGTTTGAAGCCATTCGATCATCCTTCGCAGAGAAGAAGAGATCCACGGTGTTGGTTCCCTCTGTACTCTTTTGAAAGGAAGGTGCCTATATCCTCATGTGGTTTGGGGCCATTATTGGTTCAGGTCTGTCGTGGGGGCTATCCTCCCCCTTATTATACTCAACATTTATTAATAAGCGCGCGCGCGCGCGTGTGAGAGAGAGAGAGAGAGAGAGAGAGAGAGAGAGAGATCAGATGAGCCTGCATCAAACTGCAAAGATCATAAATTTTCCCACAACCTTGGGATCTGAAGATAAGCATAGCTTTCTCATTCATCCAATATCTCTCATTCTTGTTGTCGTGTCCAAACTAAGCCCTCACAATTCCTTTTCCCTCTTAGATCTCTCTCTCTCTCTCTCTCTCTCTCTCTCTCTCTCTCTCTTAGTTTCAGTGTGCTGTGTTTCTCTTGCTTTCTCATTATGCAACCCACCTGCCCCTGTCTCACTTCTCACAAGCATTTGATAAATACCCACTTCCAACTTTGATCCCAGGTCTTAATCAATCTAATTGTGAGGTGAGAGATATAGGTATCTTTTTCACAGTTGATAGGGCTAATAATATAATCATCTTCTAGTTTTCCATTAACAAATGGTGGTTAACAAATTATGGCAAGATAAAAGAACACATGCAACAATGTCATTTTCTATTGTAGCATTTCCAATGAGGCCACGTATATACCATAGAATCCATGAGACCATGATGGATTTCTTTGTTTCTTTTTCATGAGAGACTTGAGGACAGGGAGACACTGATTAATTTTAAATTGGTCAGATTAAAAAAAAATTTTCTTTTCTTTTTGATATATTTCTTGCTAATTTGGGTATAGGGTGGTGGGAGTCATGGGACCATGCTAGCATCTAGACATCGCCAAAATGACTACCCTAAGCCCTTGCCCTAGAAAGTGATTGACTCAGATGCAAGCCACTTTGCAAAGTAATTAATCAACTTGTTTATATATGTTCACGCAAGTTTGTCATTTTGGTGATAGCTCGGTGACAACCAACTCCTTCATTTTTATTGAACTTTTGGAATGACAAGGGAACAAGTTTCCTGCACTAATAGTGCATTCATCAAAGTTTGAGGGTGTGACCCTGTTCATAGTATTGACAACGATCAACATGCAGCTATTCTGATCCCCCTCTCTACAGAAGAGATGGGTCAGGTTTACATGAGAGTGTCAGGAGTGCATGACACTGTTTGAATAAGAGGTGCCACCAAACTGAGGACTTGCAACCACCAGCAGAGCTCTAAAGAACCCAATCAAGGTGGACCTCAATGTTTGGTAGGATGCATGACAGTTTCTATGGTGCCATTTGCTTGGCCTATCTCCAAAAATGAGTGTTGCTGAGATGAAATTGGAGAGAGAACTAAACTACCATTCTTTTTTTCTTTATTTTTGAGAGAAACAAAACTACCGTATTTGAAAGATTCATATGGGACTCGAAAATTTGGTATAAAGGCTTTGTTGTTTTTATTGTTGTATTTGAAAGATGTGAGGGACAACTTTAATCTAGAAAATGAGCAAGAGCCGTCGGTTTAGATAGTTTGGACATATTTGCAAGTGTATATTGCTCAAGAGATTTGTATTATATTTGATGGAGCAAGGAGAACTAGAAAAAGACCTAATTGGAGACAGATTGAGTGGCGAAAACAATATGATAGCTCTTAGTATAGCATACGGCGATCGTGTGGTATGGAGATAGGGCTAATATTTATAGCAGAGTCTTGAAAGATTTGGGATATAGGCTTTTGTTGATTTCGTTGTTGCATTAGCCTAGCAAATTTCTACATTTGTGACAAGAAGAAATTATGTCAAGCCATCAGGTTTAATAATAACTGGCCATCAATTAGTTGTTCACACATCATAACAAGATCTAATGGGGGCACCTAACCTGCTTTGAGTAGGAAAATTTTACATATATTATGCCAACCAATAGTAAGGAAGATGCCCTCACAATGCAGTAATTTTTGACTAGTGTTGCAGCAGTGGGAGATAAACTAATTAGGAGTCAGATTAAAACAGAGAGCTGGCAGTAGGGAAGTAAAGAACTATGCATAGACTACCAGGCCACTTGCTGTAATGGGCAACTAGTGGAAAACCAAGTTAATTGTGCTCTTGACTGTCTTACTTTCAATTCTTTACCAAATAATGAAATTTTATTTTGCTATTGATTGTTCTGAAGATGCAACTTTCTTCCATTCAAATCTAGTGACATGTTAATCAAATTGAGGGTCCAATTCATTCAAGGGCCTGTTTGCTTTGCAACATTTGAGAGGAAGAGGGAGGAAAAGAGGGTTCTTCCTCTCTTCCCCCCCTGTTTGTTTGTTGGAGGAAGAAAGCTCTCTTCCTCCAGCTGGCGTCCGATCTGATAGAAGGGGGGAAATTTTTTATTTTTTCCTGCTCTTCTCTCTTCTTTTCTTCTCCAATCAAACATCAAGAGCAGAAGGGAGGAAGAACCTCTTCCCCTCTTCAACTTCTCCTCTCTTCCCCTATTCTCTCTTCCTCTCTCGTCTGGGAAACAAACAGGCCCAAGTTGATATGCATCATGGATAGCGAGCTAACGGCAAGTACTGCAAATGCAAAGGGGTTGATACAGAGGGATGAATGTGCAAAAAGGGAGGCTGAAGAAGGTAGACACTTGGGGGGGCACTGTAGGTTGAAGAAACAGATGTGGACAGCACTGTTTACAGGGAGGCATTTCTCATCCTAATGTATGATGCCGATGCGTACGACTTAGTGTGGGCCTTGCTCTACACACGCATGCGCCTGGCCTGCTCCTGCCCCTGATGGAGTCTCGCTGAAGTCTCTCGCTGTGCTCTCTACAGTGGAGACCTGAAACCTGATGGCTTTTTTTTTTTCCTTCTTTTTTTTCCCCCACTTAACCTCTATATTATAGAGAATTATTCTCGATGGAGATTTCATTATACATATCAGACTTGTTGTTGGTGCAACTTCAGTTATTATTTCGTCAGTAGATTTCATATGTTGTGAGCTCTAGTCGTAGTAGCACTATGCTTTTTGTTATGTCAGTAGTAAGCTCTTGTATTTCATTGCTCAGCTGAGGAGATTCAAACTCGAAACATGTCACGAGAAAGTTTGCAATTTCTATTTTGTGTGCCTGGTGAGTGTAGAATTGCTGATGACGCGTCATGTGGGCCCCACATTTTACGGGCTCTTTGAGTTGAGGCTGTCAGTCTGGTAACCCTACAGTGTGTTAGTCCGTAAAGAGGTGGGGTCCGCGGTCAGGGGTGACGTCATGTGGCGTGGCCTTGCTGTTTACTACTGCCTGGGGCTCACCCAAATAACCGAACCTGAGAAGGGCTCGGGCTCGGGCTCGGGCTCGGGCTCGGAGGCGTGCTCATCGGTTTGGGCCCACAATATCAAGCTTGTGGGCCTGCCGTCCACTGGACTCAATCGTACCACGTGTCAAACCCAGAGTCCACTTACGTGTGGGGCCGGGACGCACAACCCCTGTCTAAAATGTTACCCGCTGCAGCTGCTGCTACAGGAGAAATGGGGCGGGTACACACACGCCGCTGCAGGTGTCGGTGCAGTATATCCTTTTTGCAGAGAGAGCCCACAACACATGTTTGGAATGAAAATTGAGGCTTTCTTCTTTTGCTTTTCTTCTCATTCTGTACCCAAAAACCCACCCACCTTTGAACTTTCCATTCCTCAAGGCTCGAGCAGCAACCAGTTATGAAGACTCTGCGCTCTACTTTTTCTTTCTTTTCACATGTTGCCTTTAAGTGTGTGTGTGTGTGTGTGTGAGAGAGAGAGAGAGAGAGAGAGAGAGAGAGATTAGATTTTTTTTTTTTTTTAAAGGTTTCTTTGATTCAGTACAGATATATTAGAGCACCACTTGTAAAGTTGATTTAAGATGTAATATAATCCTGGATCTTGTTGAGTTCTGCTCGCTGGGTTTTGTTAGAGGATAAAGAGGGAAACGTCCAATCAAACACTTCATGAATTGGAACGAATACCTTTAACAATGGTAGAACATAGATATCTTTAGTCAAACGAAAGAAAACTTAACTGTCCATTCTCTTAAATTCGGAAAACAAATGTTACTTGTATATTCTTTTTTGAATTTTTTTCTGAAAAAAAAGGTAAGGAGCCCTACTCAAAATATATATTGAAACTAACAGCGAAGTATATACAAGCTCAGACTACATCACAGTTACTCAGAACACTGAAAAAGATTTTTTGCCATAGAACAGTACAACCTTTCCTAACTTAGCGATCCACGAGGATGAGGATCGAATCTTGTCGTCACTCACCGCACAACTTAGATAACTAAGGTGGCCAAAGCTGGCCTGCTGTTTTAATCAAGAAATCAACACAAACACTTTACAGACTCACAGTCATCCCACTCAAACAAAGTTTGCTCCAAGAACTGGGCCTGCACCATCTCTATCAATGTTCATGACATGTATTTTATTTCCATTAACTTGGTTGTTTATGTTGGGGACAGGTGAAGAGAGGAGATTATAGCAATTTTTATTAAAGAGAGAGTAATGAAACAATGTAAGAGATCAGTACTCTTTGCTGCCAATAACATCAAAAGCCAAAAGTAGGAAAATTCAAAAACCTAAATACATATTTCGAATTATATTCAGGACGAAAAATCTTTGACAAAAAACGAGCATATTAAGCATCATCATCATGTTTAGTCAATAAATCATCGTCTTTCTTCGAAGTTCGAACCGCGACGATTCTCTATTTGTTGACTTGTTCGGTAAATGATATGATACCCTGTCTCGCATTTGCAAACAGGCTTAACATTTTCTCCCAAAACAGAAAGAAATGCAAATATCTTCTGAGCTGCGAGAGAGACCAATCAGAAGCAGTGAATTAGATTGCATGAGATAAAGAGAATAAAAAACGATCAAGTATTCAACATTCTCCGCTCTCGTATCTCAACTTTTCAAGCGTGAAACACCTGGCAACATTCTCACCAGCATTTAAATTGGTCGGTCTCTGCACTCTCGCGTGCCAAGTGGTTGGTTGGGTGCACCACATGTGCGTACTCTAAGATGTTGACACAGAAAACTCTGGTTTTTAATCTTCATGAAAGGGATTTTAAGTCAAATATTGCAGAGGAAACATATCTGTGTCTTTCACCAGTACATGGCAATGTGCCTGCCACACATGGCTGGCTCTCTTTGATATTTTCATCAACATCAATTGTTTGAAAAATGTGTGTTTGTGTGTGTGTGTGTGTGTGTGTATGCGTGACACCTGGATGCATGATATATAATTTGATAAGTATGGAGTCGGTTCCAAACGCAAATTGCATGCCATGCTGGTTGATGGCAACTGATGCATATTGTCTTTCTCAGAAAGTGTACAAAATTAGGTCATAAGATGGGGCCAGTTCTTGTGATATGCAGAGCTGCAGGTGTCGCAAATTTAGGCAAAGGGAACAGCATTATTCTCTCTCTCAATTGGGTCGTCGCACCTAACTTTTAGTTTAGGCCCCTACCCTTCTTTCTAACTTGACCAGTTCTTGATGTGATTGCATTGAGCTTGAGTTCATGTGGGTCTCTCAGATGCCTTGATGAAGGAAAGGCTAGCGTTAGGTAGGGCTGGTCGGTTTGGTCTGCTACAAACACTTTGAAGCCTTGTTTGGCAGGTGGAATTAGCTCAATAACTGAGCTAACTCCGGCTAACTCCTGCCAATGAGTCTGAAATTTGACAAGAGTTAGTAATTCAAGATGAAAATGGATTTAGCCCAAAACCTACTAGAAATTCACTCAAATTCTTCAAACTAAAGAATTACTAATTCCACTGAGAAGTTAGAATTAGCCTCCCTCTCTCTCTCTCTCCCTCTCTCTCTCTCTCTCTCTCTCTCAACTCTAACTCTAACTCTAGCAAAATCTAATTCCAACCAACCGAGCATAAAAAATTCTAATTCCTAACTCCTTGTTATATCTTTTCTTCCAAGGCACTAATCCCCAACTCCTAACTCCACTTGTCAAACACAGCCTGAGTGATGCATGTGCATGTTTGTTCATTGAGTTGATTTTAGGTATTTTATTTTGTCTTTGCTAGTAAAAACCTGAAGATTTACAGACTTAGAATCTTGAATAAGCTCAAGAAAATTAAAAGGCAGAAATAAAACCAATTATTTCAGAGATTTTATGGTTGCCGAGTTCATGAACAGATACGAGTTGAAAGGGCCGGGGGTGACCACACAGTATTCCTTAGATTTTATGGCTGATAAGCTACAAATGTATCTTGCAGGATGAGAGAGAATGGAGAGAAGCTGTACAAGGAAGGCCTAATTGGTACTTTTTCTTTCTCATTGTTGGTTCAATTGTGCTGTTAGTTAAGTATTCTAGGCGTGCAGAAAAAGAATAAAATGGTATACAGTATTACCCAAAAATGATATCCAAAATTCAAAATCAATATAAGTTGCATCGAATGAACTAGGCTGGGCCAAAACTAGGCCGAAGGGCCCACAGAAAGAAATACGTGTGACTTGTTGTCAGCCGCGTGCTCTAGGCTTTTATCCCCAAGCCTGGCATTTCTCAAGGCTGGTCCACGATGGGCCTTGAATTTAAAAAAACAATCGTGGCCCAACGCCTACTCCTTGTAATATTTAGGCCGGCCTATGGGGACCCGGGTCGGCCTGAAAAAAGCTAGGCCCGTTTCAGCCCGGTCAAAATTGGGCCAGTATTGGGGCCGCAATAAGGCTCTAAAGTTTTAGGGCCGGGAACTTTGGCCCTGTCCCAACTTTATAAAGGCCTCAAAAGCCTAAAACGCCGGCCTTTGTGTAGTTGTTGTTTCTTTTATTCTATTTAATTTAATTAGTGATTGGATATTATTTCACCATGTGAGTTGTGAAATAATGTCTAATTGTTTAACTGTACGGAGATGAACATTTGTTTTATATAACTTGTTTTAGATATTTTTACCTATGTGAGTTTTAAGGTTATGAGTTTTGTTTTTGTTTTTTTTTTTGAATGCAGGAATGTTGTTGGAATTGTGTGTACTCATATCTTGTTGAATGGAATGCATGAGAGAAAATCAGACACTTTCATTCAATATCCTTCTCTCTTTCAAAAGAGGAGAAGGAAAAAAATAAAAGAAAAAAATAAAAGCCCCAAGGCCTGGCCCCAAAGTCCTAGGGCCGGGGTTGGGGCTGACTTAGTTAAGGTCCAGGGCAGGGTTGAGGTCGAAACTAAGGCTCCAAACTGTTTAGTGCCGGGGGCCCGACCGGACCTTGGGCCGGCCTGACCCCGGGCCATTATCATCCCGAGCAGGATCTGAGAGAGCTAGGGTCAGACTATACTGTCTTCAATTCTCTGGAGTCCAGGGTCTTCACCGCAAATTCATCGGTGCTCTCTCTCTCTCACCCGCACCTCGGGCCTGGGATCGGTGAGACAATTTGTTTGAGTCATACTGGATTCTCAGGCCCAAATCTTTAGGCTGAGGCCCAAATAAAAAACATTTGGATCATTCTTTATCCGAGCCTATTGTTCTTTCTGGGTTAAATTTGATATTCGCTCGTTCTGCGATCCGGCTGGTCAGAGATCTTGCTTGAGAGGGAGAAAGAGAGAAGAGGTAACACACTGATTCGCTCAGTCTCATGAACCCTTAATAAAGCTCTAGAAGTTGATGGTTATTCATTTGGTTTTTATATGGATTCTTGTTTCTATTGTGTGAGCTTTATTCATAGCACTATATTGTTCAACCTGCCACCTGTTTGATGAAATTACTGACAGAAGGATGAATATACATGCATTTGATGAGAATAACCCGATTGCAACTTTGTGCTTTCTGTATCTTGACCTAAGGCTTTGGCTTGATTTTTTTTTTTTTGATAATTTTAACTTGAACTTTTCTGTAAATTGAGCGTACCAGATTCTATGCAAACTCGCATTTTGATTCATTGTTGTCATGTACGATGTTTTATTTCTTTGAGGCAACTTTAACATGAACCTTATTACATTATGCACATCAGAAACATCAGCTTAGAAATAAAATATATAGATAGATGATGTCCACTGTTTTTTCATATGGTTTCATATCTCTTGTATGCTAAAGCTGAAATGACAGCTGAAGTTCAGTGATGTGATGCTAGTAAAATGCCATAACATTATACAAATTTTCCCAGTAGAAGTAAGAAAGTAAAGTTGATTTCCATGATCATGTAAACTATCTCTTTGTTGTGGGATTAGTGAGAGCCAGCCACCTCTGTTTCTGTAAACATAGCACATAATGTAGAGTTCTTATGAGTTCCTTGTGTTTCTAGTTTTGTTTATTTGAACTCTAGACTTCAATCTGCTGACATAATCTGTACCACATTGTTATCTCTGTGGGAGAAGTTTGTTCTTCTCAGGAGTATGTTGGGGTCAATATCAGTGGATATGGCTATTTACTGCAAATAAATTGTGACTACTGGCTACTTGAAGAGATTTGTGGCTTTGAAAATGGAGGAGAAGATAATTCCTGAATCTAAGAAAAGGACACATTATGACACTTATCCCTATTTATCCAGTTGGCAGCATTCCATTAACCCATGTCAAGCACTTCATCCATGCAATCCATGAGGATTGATCCACTTCACAAACCCTGAACCTGAGGATCTTTAGTCCTTCAACCCTCACCCATCACCTCCAAATTTAAAATCACTTCTTTTAGCCTCTGTAACCAAGTTGGTAGTAGTGCAAACAGAGGCAAATGGCAGCCATGGCAACCTCCACCACCATTGCTGGCTTGGGGGCATCTCATCTCTGCGTCTCACACACTTCTTCAAAGCCATCTCTCAACTCTAGTACATCCGCATTAACAGAAACAAGTGATCTTTCTATTGTTTGGTGTAATTTGCGCCAATTTTCATAGTGTACACATACTTAGCGTTTCGATAACTTGCGATTCAAATTCTGTAGGTTTCCTGAGGTCTCAGGTGTCTGCAAGAAATCCACTGCAGCAGAAGCTAGCTCCAGGTGGAAGGTTCACCTGGGAAGGATTTTCATTTCTCCATATCTGAATAAAAATCAGCATATATGAGTCATTTTTTTTGTCCCCTCATATTTATCCTTTGAATTTGCACTCTGCCATTGATGGATAACATAACATAGAACAAATTCTTTGCGTGACATTTAACTTTCTTCCTTATTTTACATCATGGGATATATATGTGCTTCCTAAATTTGAAGGTTATAGATATAGATTTCTACTGTAGCTACAGGTTAATGTTAGATCCAGTCTGACTTTGTATCTTGTTATTTATCCCTGAAAAAGCTTGAGAGGGACTGGCTCCGCAAGGATCTTAATGTGATTGGGTTTGGTTTGATCGGGTGGATTGCTCCTTCGAGCATTCCAGTAATTAACGGCAAAAGCCTAACTGGGCTATTCTTTGAGAGCATTGGCACTGAGCTCGCTCACTGGCCCACTGGCCCTGCACTCACTTCTCAGTTCTGGTAATCTAAATATTCACCATGAAATCACATCATAAATAGTTTGGTGACACTGTTATCAAATTATATGCTTGATTAATGGGATGCTTTTTGGTTTGATTTGTAGGCTTTGGTTGATTACATGACACCTTGGGCTATTTCTTTGCCTCACATTTGGTCAGATTGGATTCAAGGGAAGGACAGAGTACTTCTGAGAACCTTTGTTGACACTGTAATCTCTTTCTTTAAGACTCTGTACTCTTTCTCTTTGTATAGGCGGAAAATTGAACCTGTTCATCTCTGCACCCTTTGTTCATCTCAAATGCAAATCCACAATGATTATGTTCAATTTGTCTGGTTTTATGGTATAACATGAAACAAGTTTACTTTTGGATCATAACCATTTAATTGCAGAAAAAGAAGCCAGTATGTTACTCCAAAATAAACTCAGAAAACAAGCAGTCATTTGCGATAAGCACTATTTTTGATTAAAAAAAAAATAGAATCAAAACATTGCTTAGAGTTAACAAAATCAAAGTGATGAACTAAAAAAGAGGAATTGTCGAAGTTAAAACATGGCTAAGGATCAGAGAGACTTTTGGAGTCCTTGTAGTATTGTTGAAGCCACCTTGATATAATCCTGATCTCCTTCTTTCTTACATCTTGAAGCCATTTTGGATCTTCCTTTGTTGAGAATCTGAGATCTACATGGTGCGCTCCTGCAAAATTTTGGGAGAGAATCGGAGAAAGGAAATACCATGAGAACATGAACGAGCAATTATAAACAAAAACTCAAGTACAGAGACTTGTTTAAGCAAGACCAACCTTTTGGTGCAACTATAGCTATTAGGCTGTTTGATAGAGATTTCAAGACCCTGCCATCAAAGATATCAAGGAACTGTGTCACTGAAACGTTCATGTTCACTTAAACATGTAAATATAAAAACGATAAGTAGTTACCCTCCACCGCTCCATGGATCCCGGAGACCATTGTAGAAGATGATATTGCTAGCAAATCGCTTCAGTGTTCTCCTTATATCCTATCAAGATAGTCATTCACATAAATACTAATCCTTTGGTCCAAACAAACTACACAAATAAGAATTTAGAGTGACTCACATGTCCACCAAACTCCGTAGTGATCCAATGCTGCCTTGGGGAAACACCAAAGGAACCTTCACACCCTGCTGCCTCATAGGTATAATTGTATGTTGAAACTGGAAATATGCTCTCATTGTTGTTTGCTCCATTTGGAAGAATCAGTTCTGTGCAACTCTGCATCAACTCAGTACAAATTAGCGTGGCATGTTTACTACTATTTCTTGCTTCTTCTCACACAGATGGATTCTTGATGATATTTCAATGATCGAGAAGCAATATATTGAGATTGATATATTGGTGATTACTAGACTGATTGTTGGTATCCTCTTAACTAGCACAATTCAATGGTTGTCGTGATATTATTTCGATATAAAAGTTTTGTTTAATTTGTTTTTGTTCATAAACAATATATATCATAAAAAATATAAGGTCGCTAATGAGAAGCAAATTAGAGCTTGTTCCATTTGAATTTCTCACCTGCCAGGTCCATGCATCAGTGCCAAGTGCATCAGTACCATAAGAATTAGGGTCAAAACATTTTGCAGTCCCACTGTTGTTGTAGTATATGTTCATCGCACCATACAATCTAGCAAAGATATCGGTGCCTGTTTTAGGGTTATCTATCGCCTCACACATCTGCCACCATTTTCAGTTCAGTAAAACATCTTAAGAAAGGAAAAGACCAGGAGTCCAGTAGAGAAGATGGTCATGATCAGCCATTGTAGTTAAAACTCACCTTTTTCACAGGATAAGCAGGCAACAGATTGAGGAAATTTGAAGCTGTTGGATAATCGGTCATGGCGACATAGATTAGTGCATATTGAATCCAACCTTCAATAGATCTTGCTAAATACTCATCTGATACGACTCCTCTGCATGAACAAGTAATTTTAAGTACCATGAGTGGGGCAAAATTCTTTTGTTGATTTGTGTAGTCGACAGAAGTTGAGATTAGGCTTCCTACTTGCATATCTTAAAAGATTTCGCGAGTTTCTGAACTCCACCCTTCTGTTTGCCAGCCTCCTCCAATGCATTCCCCGAGTTCTTAAGCACCTTATAACAATTTTCGCTCTCACTCTAGTAGAAGAAAACATAATTTTAGCATTAAAAAGAGCATGAAGTCATTTGTGACCGAACATATAAGTAGGACAATTAGCATATGATTAGCTGTTAGAGAGAGAGAGAGAGAGAGAGAGAGAGAGAGAGAGAGAGAGACCCTGAAGTCATTTGTGACAATGTTGTTGAAAGTGTATGGGGAGACAATGTCATCAAATTGGAGGATGGGAGCCGATGATGCCAATGCACCAATGGCTACATGAGGGTACTTCAATCTAAACCATGCCGACAACACTACATCCAAAATTATGAACCAAATAAGTAAACTGAGCAAAACAAGAAATCTCAGAAAAATATATATATGTGTGTGTGTGTGTCTAATTCAGTCCATACTTCCTCCATAAGAACCTCCAAAAACCACCACCGGAGATTGTTCAGCGGTCAGGTTCTTCTTCAAATCAGTGATCAGCGTCGCATAATCTGCGAGGGCCTGTGTTGTACTGAGATACCCAAAAGTAGTTGCATTTCTATAAGCTACATCTTTGTCACCACCAAAAGGAATTGACTGTCCATAGTATCTATGCTGCAAAGAAATTGAAAGGAATTCAGGAATATGCGAGATCGATGACCCTATAATGTTTGTTTGCCTCTTGTAATTCCCTTCAAAGGGAAATTAATGAGATAGCAATTGATTTAACTCAAAATTTGACAATATTAACATTTTCTTTTTGGCTAATGTTGACATCTTTCAATCAGTGTGCCTTAAGTTTCACTCTTCAATTATATATCCTTTCAGTTTGGATCTTGCCTCTTTTGTTGTTGTTGTTGTTGGGCTAACTTTGACTTCAATCACAATGTACCTTAGTTTTTACTTGTTCCCTCATCATATCTCTGCCTCTGAGCAGAGCTACTCTTCTGGCAAACTCATGATGCTTGTCTTCAAACTTAGGTGCATGTTACATGCAAGTATCCATAATACTATGCTTATGCAAAAATTGATGAAAAATCTCCTTGCCTACCTCAATGAAGACAAGAAGAGCCTTGAAATATGGCGCGATATCAAACATGAACCCAGTATTTTCCGCGAACAACTCAATATCGCCTTCGTTCCCAGTATAAACAAAGATTGGCGGTTGATTCTTCGGGCCTCCCCAATGCCTATCATCAAACAGATACCTCTGCTGAAACGTTTGATAACTCTGGGGCTGGTAGTCAAAGTGATCTATGTTCTGCGTGAAGTATTTGATCTCATAGCTAACTTTCACAGCTTTCTTCTGTAGAGTTTTAGACCCAACAAGACCTGCAGGGAACCTAGAGACGGACATGGCGAGAGAGAAGAAGGGTAGAGAGAGAGGAGAAGGAAGAAGAGGGAGAAGAGGAAAGCCATTGAGGGCTCCATGTTGTTAGTATTTGAGAAAATATTTTGAGTCTGAGAGAGAGAGAGAGAAGGAAGAAGGATATATGTATGTATATGTTGCATGTGCAAGGTTTGTTGAGAAACTTGAGTCTGGCTTGCACTGCTGTTGTCATCGTTGGTTAGAAAAACAAGGGATCTTCTTGTTATTAGGTCAGTGGCCTTTTGTGGTACAGCTATTTATTGTCCTTAACAAGTTCTATTTGCACAATTTTGTGACTATTTAAGGGCAAGTTCTACAAATAAAATATTCACAATAACCTACTCTACAAAAATATATATAAATGTTTACTGTTCAAAGTTAAAAACTTTACTAATTAGAAAGTTAAATATAAAGCAATATATAGTTATCATATCCTTATTTTTTGTATTATTTTATAAGACAATAATCACTAGAATACTTTTTAATATTATTCTATAAAGAAATAGCTGCTATGTTGGAAAGAGAGAGTTTACTGATGGGGAAGTTGATAAGGTTCGTCGAGGGGCCGTCTAGTGATCGCCGAGGAAGTTGACGACGAAGACGAAGGGAACAACAGCTGGAAATAGCAGCAGCAGCAGAATCAGGCAGGGTCGGTCGACCGGTCCGGTCGACCGACATGCACAGCATGCACAGGGCCTTAGGCGGTCGACCCGGCCGGTCGACCGCAATTCCCTGACTGTAAGACCCGAACTCTCGGTTAAATTCGGTCGACCGGGCGGGTCGACCGAGGTGGAGGTCGGTCAACCGGCCGGGTCGACCGACAGTCGGTTTTGGGCGAAAATCTGCTGCTCCGCAAATTTGAGTATTTAAGCCTAATGTTGATTTCTAGGGTTGTATCTTGAAGAACTCTGCGAAATTGTATTAGCTGAGTGTTCTCTTACATTCAAAGAGAAAAAGAGCTATTGTAATCATCTTCCTAAATATAAATCTCTCCATTGATTGCCCCGAGGACGTAGGCATTGAGGCCGAACCTCGTTAAATCTTGTCTTTGTGATTTGTGTGTTCTTCGTGTGATTGTTGGGTTGTTCTTTGTGCTGGAGATCTTGGGATTCTCTATTGCTTGGTTGTTGTGATTGGATAGCGCGCACAACATGCTAGATACCTTTTTTGTTATATTCTATTAAACAATAATTGCCAATACTTAATGGTCGATATGTGATGGCTGCAGAATTTCCTTTTCTGGGAGTCATACAAAAGTGTGTATTTTCTTATGTGGATCAGTAATCTATTATATTGATAACCTTTTACTTATTTTGTTTGTCTTTTAACTCATTTTAACACTTAGGAGTTGTTTGGTTTTAGTTGAAACTACATGCAACTTCAACTATATGAGATAACAACTCAATTTTCTGTTTTGATGTAGTTGGAAACTACATGTTCTAACTCTAGTAGTTAGAGCTATTTTTTTTGGGATTTTTTGTTATAGTTGAGACTGCGATCAAATTAGTTATAGTTTCAACTATAACATTTGGATTATAGTAAATGAGGGCATTTCAGCTTATATTGTACTCCATTATGCATTAAACCAAATAACTATTTTTTATCTCCTGTAGTTAGAATTATAATTGTGAATTGTTAAACCAAGCATATAACTTGGTGTTCTAATAACATGTAGTTGGAACTATAGTAGAGCTCCAACTACATCAAACCAAACGGCCCCTATATTAATAGATGTTTTGCGGAAGCCAAACACAATTTATGGCAACTTCACAATTTCACTTGATGGACACAAAGTAAAAGGCCATTAACATATAACATAGTGACAAACTAAAATGATCAATTATTGCACACTCATATAAATTTATTTTTGCAAAATGAATAAGAGAAAAACAAGTATATAGTTCATCTCATTGTCACATGAAAACTTGAACTATTTGTTTTTGCACTTTGTTTCATTAAACTTTTATTAAAGATGCACGGAAGAATCTGCCCACGGATTAACCTAAAGAAAAAGAGGAAAAAAGAGTCAAAAGAATAAACTCTTTCGATCTCACAGGAATGACAAAATCTCAAGGCATAATCCTAGAGAGAAACAAAATGACTATTGATTTAGACGGTCGCCGCGTCACTGTAATACTGTTGGAGCCACCTCTGTGTGATCTTTTGTGAGGCTGAAAAGGCCTCAGGTTTTGCATTAAAAAGTACTTAATAAAATAACTCAAAGAAAGAAAGGTACAAAAATGTGAAAAATATAAAATTGATCCTTCAAAGATACAACTCCAACAGGAGGTCGCTGACATCATAACGTCATGGCGACGTCCATGCGAAGCCATCAGGCGTCATGGGGACGCTGACGCTGCAAAAATCAGTATCGATCGGGACACTGACGCCTCTGCATGATCTTGACCTCTTTCTTTCTAACTATCTGAAGCCATTCTGGGTCATCCTTTGCAGATCCGCGGTGTGAGCACCTTCTTCCGCAGTTAAATCTACACTGCTCTTCGAAATTGACCTGACAACACTGTTCATCTAATGGCTAACGGAAAATTAATTAACTTCTCATCGAAAAATAACATTAATATTCTGCATGGAGGAAAAAAAAAAATCATAAGCGATATAAATCGCGAAGAAATTTATTGTCTTGCTGCAACTTTCGCTCACATTCTAGTAGCAACCAAATTCTAACCGAGACAGTGGCATGGAGCTAACCCAGAAATTCTCTGCAGATGACTATAGTTAGTTATCAGGAAATTTAACTGAAATCTGATACTTTCTGCATCTAACTGATACATGACAGGTACTTTTTTCTTACATTGTTTTATTACTGTTTACTTGTCACACAGATTATCATCTCCATCTACAGTTGGAAAAAATTCCTACTTTGTGTTAAGAAAAAAATACAGCTACAACTCTAGTGCTTGTAGGAAAGCTCTAACAATTTTCCTAATTATGTAAAATTAGACATTCAATATTCCTAATTGGCTGCTCTCTTGCTTATAATCCTCTCATTTAGTCAATCCTCGCTTTCGGGCAAGCCTTCGACAAGCAATCTATAACTAGTTGATGTAACTACTCAAGAATCTTTTGGACGAGTCGTATACGCTTGAACTACTTGAGCAACTTGTCACTATTTAATAGACCATACAAAGCGATGCTCTTATCAAAAACTTGCACTAAGAGTGTTTTTGTCTATCTCCATGATATTTCAAAAACAAGGGCATTTTCAGAATACAGACCTCACTAGCTTTGTCAAATTTGGCTACAGGAATACAGATCTCGTAATTACTGAATTTGGTAGCAGGATTTGTTTTTCTAAGGTTTAGATTCCAACTTCCAAGGAATCAAATGCAATATCCCAATTGTCTGATAATGGAACATATGCCATCTTTGTCGTCTGTATTTGTATTTTCACAAACTGTTTCATCATGTGTCTCGATTCTTTGGTTTACATATTTGTCATAATCATTTAGGTTCAATAATGATTTTCTGAACACAGTGTAGGCACATTCATGTTATTTTTATTGCCTTTCCGCAGTGTTGAATAATTCAGCTCAATTTGACTGAGAATTATTTGAATGACACTGTTTTTTGTTGGTTGGTTCTGAGTAGCTTTCCACATTCTAAGCTCCAGTGAATCAGGACCATTTGATTATTCCCCTATGTAGTTTGGTATTGTACAGTTCTTTGTTTTGTTCGAAGAACAGAGTGTAAAAGTCTCTACCTACTTCTCAATGCCTTTAAATAAGTGGGTGTGAAAGACTTTTAAATCTCAACATGGGAATCTAGCAACTTATCTTCAATAATTGAATGATGGTATTTGCCTAAAGGGACAAAGGAATGCACGTGGTTGTTGGGTTGAACAACCTTTATTTATTTACCAACTCAGATGCTTTATTCTCCCAATTCCTTGTACAAATAGATACCCCAACAAGCCAAGCTGAAGAATTCATAGAGGAGGAGGGAAAAACACTGCTCACAGATCTCAAAGATGTCTTCGGTGAATGTTAACGCAGCCTCTCCAGCCAATGGAAGAAGGTCTAGCTTTATACAGATTGAGAATATGAATTTTTTTTTTTTTTTATGTTAAAAAGTTTTAAGGCTTTAAATCTGTGCTCTTGTTCTTGCAGATTAGAAGGAAAGGTTGCGATAATCACCGGAGGCGCTGCTGGGATCGGTGCTGTCACGGCGAAGCTCTACTGCCAGCATGGTGCCAAGGTGGTCATCGCCGATATCCAAGACGACCTCGCACGGTCAGTCTGCGCCGAGATTGGCAGTGAGGACATCGTCACCTTTGTTCACTGTGATGTCTCAAAAGAACCAGATGTGAAGAACGCCGTAGATTTCACAGTCGCCAAGCACGGCAAGCTCGACATCATGTTCAATAACGCAGGTATCATCGACAAGCCGTGCAACAGGATCATGGATGCTGATTTGTCACAGTTTGAGCGTGCAGTCGGAGTCAACTGCACCGGTGTTTTCCTGGGCGTGAAGCATGCGGCGCGGGTAATGGTGGCAGCAGGGACAAAGGGGAGCATTATAAACAACGGGAGCGTGTGCACGGTGGTCGGAGGAATGGCGCCATACGGGTACGTGGCGGCCAAGCACGGGGCTCTGGGGGTCACGAAGAATGCAGCGGCGGAGCTGGGGCAGTACGGGATCAGAGTGAACTGTATCTCGCCCTTCATGATTGCATCACCGATGTCGAAGGGGTTCTTCAAAACTGAGGGGCAGAGCATAGAGCAGTGGATCTGCGGAATGGCGAATTTGAAACAGGGGGCTGTGCTGAAGGCAGAGGATATAGCTCAGGCTGCAGTGTATTTTGGGAGCGATGAGTCTAAATATGTGAGTGGCCATAACTTTGTTGTTGATGGAGGGTTTACTTCTGTGAACAACTCCTTTGGCCTCTTCAAGCAAGAACCATGAAACAGAATGTATCTGATTTGAGCTGAATGACTGCAAACTATTGTGTATTTGAGTTTTAACTTCTATGGTGCTTTCAAGCAAGACCCATGAAACAGAATCTATCTGTGATTTGAGCTGAATGACTACAAACTATTGTGTATTTGAGTTTTAACTCCTTTGGTGCTTTCTGAAGAGAGTTACTGAGTTTCTTAAGCTTGAGGACCTCATTATTTTTGTTCCACCTCTTTTGAATGAAATTGGCCTATGTCTTGCCTCATAACATAGAAATTGTACAGTCGCATATTCTCCCTGCTAGAATGTGAGCCAGGATATCATGGACATAATCAGTCCAAAAATCTTTCATGGTACATTTGATGAAGAAATCAAGCTTGTGCAAAACAATGCTTTACAAAAAAAATATATAATTACTGGTCTTGAGAGGCAAGCAACTCCAGCAACTATTTACACCCGTGGTTCACAAAAATACACTGACAGAGCCCAGTTGTTTCTTTATAGTTTAGAAATACAATGGCAGAATCAAGCATTCATTCATAATTACAACATCTACAATATTTTCCAGTGCATTTCGATTGAGAAAGCATATCTATTGGACTGAAGGGTTCAACGGCAATGTATATCACCATTTCTTTCCTGGCCACCGATGTGAGGCATGCCATCTCTGGAGCACACCGCTTCGCCTGCAATCAGTTAAAACCAAAACTGTAATCTTTCCGTGTGATCATACTGAAACAAGCATCTATTGTTTCAAAGTGAGACGTATAGATTCGGGCATTAATCGGCATTGGATGCTACTTCAGGAAGATCAGATATAAATCAAACCAAAAACAAAATGAGAGAAACAGAATGAAAAGATTGTTCCATCCTGAATGACTTCACTCAGCAAGTCGCAATTTTATTCTAGAATATGGAAGATGTCAAGGTAGTTTTCTAACCTATACAAACTTGGGTACCAAAAATGGTGTGTAAATACATTGCAAAAGTGGTGCGCAAATTACCCGCAGATGTGAGGCACAAAAGATCACTCGCTTGAATTCGCTAGGCCAACCATCTTGAGCATGTTTCTGTCCTCCTTAAATCTCTCTAGAACAGTTCCTTTGACGGCATCATCTTTTTCATTCTCCGCCCCTTTGACTTGGACTCCCCAGCACTCTATTACCTCGGGCTTTATTCTGTTCATCCTGGAAAGACAGGGACTGTTGAAAGTGGTGCAGGCAAATGTGTGCCCATCGTCCAAGTTTGCTGAAAGGAAGAGGCCAAAGTGGTTTGCGCGGCCTCCGAAGCCAACACCATTAGGAATGCTATCTGAGCTGAAATTCATGGCACACTGCCAAAAAAAGGAATCAGAAAACTGGAATTATTGCCATCTTTATCTCGGAGATAGAAGACTGAATTCTGGATTCTCAGCAAACACTTTATTCTGTTCTATAATGCAATCAAATCTACATTACCATGCTCTACAGAATGCATTGCTCAAATTGAGGTTCAATCCCAAGTTCATCTGGAAGCATAAAACTTCCAACCTTCAGGTGCTTGACAAAAGAATAGAATGAGGTGAGTTTCCCTGCTTCCAGAAACACGTCAGTTTGAATCTAAACCTTAGATTATTCATTCTATGATTAGGTCTGGTATGGGATACAGGCTTTTGTTGCTGCCATCATAACTCACAATGGTCATTCTCGTACCTTGTAACTCTGCAAATTACACTGTATAACAATTTCCAGAATTGTAGTTTGACTACTCAAAAAGTTTCAGTTATCACCTATCAGCAGGCAATGTGATTTTTGATTTGTGTTTACAATGGTTTTTGTTCTAATCATTAAAACTTTAAATTCAACAAAAATGCAGCAGCATGTATTAACATGTGACATAGAGTTCCCAGTTAAGAAATAATTCTGTTCATTTAGAACATGAATCCTGATCCAAACTCTATAGGATACTTGATGAATGAAACTTCTGCTTCATTACACACGCAACACAAAGCTGGGTATTCAACAGGATCAATCTGAATCTGATTGGATGAAGTGCTGACATAAACATGAACATGCTGACATAACATACAACATGCGAGTGACACAGTGTCAGACAAAAAATTCTGAAAACAGTTCAAAGTAATACATACTGTTGAAAACTCAGTAAGAAAGAATCGTAACCTGGTTGTAAGAAATTTATGACTTGATGTATCCTGACATGTAATCTGTGGTTATTGATCAAACTCAAAAATGACAATCTTGAGTCAATTGTTTGATCAAATCTCAAACTAGTCTTGTCAATCTTCTACACTTTTAAAATTATTTTAATTGACGATTTAATCAGATCAGAAGGAATAACTCGCCTTTATGAAATTTGTGAACCCCTCTTCAATCTGTTATCAGAAGGTAAAGTGATAATTGTGCACAGGGTTTTGGTAAGCTCTTTCCACTTGCCACAAAACATCTCATGATGCCTAGGTGGTCATCGTCAACATCCAAGATGACCTCAGCCAAACTGGCTGCCCTGATACCGCCCAAATGCCACCTTCTTTTGCTGCAAAATCTCCAAAGAGGCAGGAATCAAGGACACTCATTTCACCATGACCAAGTATGGAAAGCTTGATACCATATTCAACAATGCTTCAGATTTCACCATGAGCAAGCACGGAGAAATTGATATCATGTTGGCATGTTCAACAATGCTGCTTTGCTACCAATCCCTGCTCAAGGACAATTGTAGGAAGTAAATTTCCAGAAGAAATTTATCTACACTTCAAATTGTAACCTGGGTCTAAAATAGAGTAGAAGAAACAATCGCAAAGACTCAGATTTTACATGGAAACCCAATTTGAGAAAAGCCCCCGGGAGGAGAGGGAGAATTCATTATTTCCACAGGATTACAGTGTTTTTTACAGAGGTAAACTCTATTTTCTAGCTAGATATCTCTTTCTCATATAAAAATGTCCCTCTCGTCCTTGTCCCCTCTGGATATCTTATATACCCGAGGTTTTCTGTTGACGGTGCGAGCTATGCGGGATTCAATAATCGTATGATCTACACGTTGCGATCTTTTATAACGGCCTAAATTGTGCTCTTGATTGCGAGAGTAATATATGCTACTTTCTGTAACTGCTCGCGTTGAAATAGAGATCATGAACCCATGTTTGAAATACAGAATGACCTGGAGGTGTAACGTGACTCCACAAATATAGGCGGAAGTTGATGGAGTCAGTTGCAGAAATTATCTTACTCAAGTCGAGAGAACTAACTTAGGGAGGATGAACACCCTCGAGAAAATTAATTTTCTCGAGAAAAGGGAATGGTCTCGGGAATGTTCTGGATACTTCTTACTCGAAGGTTTTCCTTGCGAGTGTCTTCGAGAAATTCTCACGGCGAAGGACACGTACCTTGATCCTGACGTGGATCAGATTTTGACCACTATAGATACCCCCTTCGCTTCCTTTTTCTCCTGACTTTGAGGGGAAAGAGTGGAGCGGAATGAGTATGTCCTACCTCGAGAAGTTGAGGAGTCGCTTGTAATTTGAAAGGTCTTGGTCAATGCTTCTTTAATACTCTGAGCCCTCTTTGAAAACTGGTGAAAACAACTGGGTAATTAATAACCAAATCTTGACTTTGTAATGGAGGAGATCGTGTGGCAGAATTGAATCGAATCCGGTTGATCTGACATGTCGGAAAATCTTGGATTCAAACCGTCTTTGCAGATGTAAGTTTTTTGAATTCGAGACGGTTCAGCTTCTGCATCTACAAATAGGGAGTATTTTAGAAGTGGGAGGCCCACCTTCAAAAAGCTTTGTATGCCACCTGATATTTCTTGTTCTGGTGTTTGGTGGATTGATTTGTTGTTCGTTCTTCACTTGATGGAAGGAGCTGGGGAGGATGCCAATGATGAAGACGGTGGTTGCGTCGTATCGGTCCCATTGTCATGTAATTTCGGTTCTCGTGATTATCTGGTCACGGAATTTCAGTTTCTCGTGACAAGGTCTTGCTTTTGGGAAGGTCGTGACTCTTGCTTCTATCTGGTCGATCCGCCTGGTCCTCGATCAGGGCAGATTGGACAGGAATTAGAGCTCATGGTCTCTCTTTCCTTATAGCGTGCAGGATGCAGGAGCGAAAGATGCGCTTGATGATGAGCATGATCCCTTGTCTGGTCGTCTGTACTCCTGTTGCACATCGTTGCTT
This sequence comes from Agave tequilana, assembly GCA_038442645.1. NCBI lineage: Eukaryota > Viridiplantae > Streptophyta > Magnoliopsida > Asparagales > Asparagaceae > Agave > Agave tequilana. The sequence continues at coordinate 47,454 of JAVJIF010009200.1, read as the reverse complement.
TGCCGGTGGGAGTTTTTCCTCGTGACCTAGCGACTGGCAAGGTTGCATGGGGGTATTTATCGAGATTACTACCAGAGAAACGCCTCGCCTGCTTTCGCTTCGGGTTCATCTTCGGAGTCAGGATGCTTGGCGTGACATCATCACTGTCTTGCACTAATAGACGGAATAGTCTGGCTATTTTGGAGGCATGATGTTCGAGGAGAAAGAGGCAGTTCTCCACTCAGGGACCTTCTATTCTTGCGCAGGAACCTCCTTAGGCTTTCCCTCGAGGGCTGCGGATGGTGGCGTGAACAATAAGATCGCACTTGCATGAAGCGCTCCCCGATTGAAGGATCTTTGTTTGCTTCAGCATCACGAATTTTGGCGAGTTTGAGTCAGGTTATGTTTATATGTATTTTTTTTCAAAAAAGCAAAAAATATGTAATAGACCTCGTATTACTCTTGTAAGATGTAACCGAGCATGTAAATGAATGGACATAATCAGGAAATATTTATAATGCAAGTACTAAAATTTTGAAATGAAAGTGTTGGTTCAGATCTTGCCTGTTTTGTCTTGTGAAATGATCATGCCCCTTCGAAGGCCTGATTTCCGAACGACAAGAACATAACCTGTATGCGGCACCGTCTTCAGAGAGCGTCTTCTTCTTCAAGCGTACAAACTTGCCCTCCCAGTGAGGACTTCAGTCGTGGAGTGCGTTGGGCCAAGAGGCGCTGATCTCCGAGTGAAGTGAGTGTTGGAAAATAATTTGTATGCACTGATACCAACTGTTGTGATTTCATGGAAGGACACCCTCACGACCGGATCAACTAGGGCGGCGCAGAGAAAACAAACTATAGAATCTACTAAGGCAACGTGAAGAAGAGAATAAGATATTCCAAAGTAAATAGAAATCCAACAAACAATATAACGTGGTTCCACCGATCAAATAGATCTTGTGTGCGTTCACGGGAGAAGGGGGAGAAACTTTATTAAAACTTTGGGGAAGTACAATAAGAATTACTTACACCTCATGATGAAAAGATTACAAGCCCTTGATGGCCGCCAAGAACAGCGAACCCTTGTGGCTAAGCTTCTCTCACTAATCTCTCACCTAGATGAATTACACTCTTAGGAATTACAAATTCATTGGGATTCTCTTGAAATACATTAAATGCCGCCCCTAAGAGGTTTTTTTATAGACCATAGAACTCTCTTAATCCTAAACAAACTCCATCAATCAAAATAAAGGAAACTTGAATCCAATTTGGACTCAAAACAGATCCAGAAAAAGAAACTGCCAGATCAGACATTAATCAACCTTCATGACATATTCACGTCATAATCCTAACAATCTCCCCTTAACTTGAATACGTCCAAGTCCGAGAATAGCCACCATGTTCCATGTGCTCGCATCCATGCACAATTGAACAAACTTGACTTCATCTCCATCTCACTCTCTTTTCCCTAGCCCCCTCATGGGGTTCACAACTTGATTAGGTCGAATAAGTTCAAGCCTAACATGAACTTTATTACCCAATGGTCTCCTTGATCTACACAAGATCTATGAGAATTTGCTCCACCATAAGAGTAACAATTTAGACTACCTTATTGCCGCCTAGTCTCAATCTCTCTTTAGGGTATAAATGAACATCCGAGCTCGAATCCATCGTAGTCTTTGATTGTTCCACAACCACCATTTTTGAAGCCGAGGATAACTGTAATCCACCAACTATAATCTCTGAATTTCGCAACATGTACACATTGCCGACACGTTGTAGCTTGAAATATCACATGGGCTTCTTTGAAAGCTTTTATAAAATCACCTTTCGAACTGAAACAGAGCCCTTCCCCTTGTAGGGCTCCAATAGAGATGAGATTGTACCTTGATTTGAAAACATGACGAACGCCTTGGAGAGTGGTGATGCATCCATCATGAGACCAAAACTGAATTGTTTCTTTGCCAATCACCTTGTAGCAGAATTCTCCATGAAGACTTCTCCCCCTTGAATCAAAAATATGAAGAGAACATCTTATTGAAACTGATATGCTGTGAACATCCAAAATCTATGACCCATCTACCTTCGTTACCAACTGATCTGTCTATAACAGATAGAACGTCGCATTGTTCTTCATCTCCTCCAACCAGCTCAGTGACATTAACCTCTGATTGTTTCTTCTTTCGAAGCCAACACTCAGATATAATGTATCACTTCTTATGATAATAATTGTACGTCAAATTCTTGTGTTTTGAGTTACCCGTGAAGCTTTCATCATTACTCTTCTCTCTTGAATAATGAACTTGCCAGGAATCATCATGATGAGACTCACCCGTAGAAAACTCATCCAACACTTCATGCGCCAAGCAAAGCTGAATAGCTGTCAAGACTTTCTCATCCAACTCCTGCCAAATTTCTTCTTTCATGTCTTGAGGCTTTTTCTTCCTCTCAAGTAGTACTTTCTTCAACCGCTCTGGGTAAAAATAACGTTCATCCTAATCTGCCGCCTGCAAAAATTGATGACGCCATCGAACTTCTGAATATCGAACTTGATCGCAGACATCTTCACGTTGACCTTGCTCTGATACCAATCGTTGGAAAACAATCTGTATGCTGATACTAATTTTTGTGATTTCAGGGGAGGACGCCCCCACAACCGAATCGACTAGGGCGGCGCAGCGGAAATAAACCACAGGATCTACTAAGGCAACGTGAAGAAGGGAAGAAGAAGATATTTCAAAGTAGATAGAAATTCAACAAATAATATAACGTGGTTCCACCGATCAAACAGATCGTGTGTACGTCCATGAGAGAAAGGGAGAAATTTTATTAAAACTTTGAAGGAATACAATAAGAATTACTTATACCTCAAGTTGAGAAGATTTCAAGCCCTTAATGGCCGCCAAGAACAGCAAACCCTTGTGGCTAAGCTTCTCTCACGAATCTCTCACCTAGATGAATTACACCCTTAGGAATTACAAATTCATTAAGATTCTCTTGAAATACATTAAAGGCCACCCCTAAGGGGTTATTTATAGACCATAGAACTCTTCTAGTCCTAAACGAACTCCATCAATCAGAATAAAGAAAACTTGAATCCAACTTGGACTCAAAACAGATCGAAAAAAAGAAAACTATCAGATTCGACATTAATCAACCTTCACGACATATTCACGTCATAATCCTAACAGTGAGGACTTCAGTCGCGGAGTAAGCTGGGCCGAGAGACGCTGGTCGCCGAGTGAAGTGAGGACTTCAATCGTGGAGTGAGCTGGACCGAGAGCCGCTGGTCTCCGAGTGAAGTGAGGACTTCAGTCGCGGAGTGATGGGAGTTCGGAGGCCAATACGGTGCTATTATTCTCGAGCGAGAGTTTCCCTTCTCAGAGCGCACAAGCATAAGATCCCGAGTGAGGGAGCCCTCAGCTGCGGAGCTGGGCAGGCAGTTGCTCAATTGGGGATGAGCCTTCTAGGGACAGTTGGCCAATTGAGGATGAGCCTTTGAAACCCAGAGATAGGTGTTTGTATTGTGATTCTCGATTGGGGACTTCCCTCCTCGGAACATGGACAAACTGACAGTAGTCCAATCGAGGATGAACCTTCCAGATGGTAGTTGCCCGATTGGGGATGAGCCAACGTAATTGCCTGATTGAGGATGAGCGTTCTCAAGGGCAATTTCCCAATCAGGAATGGCCTAAGGAGTCACCCAGAGGCGAATGCTTGTGTAACTGTTCTCGAGTAAGGGAATTCATCCTCGGACGTCAGTCAAGAGAAGAAAGCTTGTAGGTTGGCCGAGCTGGGGCCGAGGAGCAGGTTCCACGAACCCTTAGAAGGATATCAAAAACTGTTAAGAATGTATTTTTATTAAATGACTTAAAAATATATAAAAGTAAATGAAATATAGGGGGCTCTCATCCGTTTGAGGAACTTTCATGTTTTTCTTTCTCAGGTTAATGTTAGTCAACCGCCCTGTATTGAGCGATCATGTGTTGCGGTCGATTCGGAGACGGGATCTCCTGCTATCTCTTTGTCTCAGAGGAGGCTCCGGGTGCGAAGATGTATTCTCAGAGATAGCCTTAGTGTATAAGATCTTCAAGATACTTACACAGGGACCAACATTGAGAAGTTTGGTACCCCTGGCTGTCGTAGAAGGAACAATAATCCCTCATTCCAGAACGAGCAGGGTCGTGTATTTTTACCTCCGGACGCTTCACCCAGGGTTGTCCCTTGATGTCTTTGAAGACCTGGATTGGGAGCTTCAGCGGGGTGAAGCTATTGTATATTTGATAGGCTCGGGGTTGGCTCTGCTGAGGGTGCGAGAACGGTTGCTTCTTGAGAGCGCCCTATTCGCGACCCTAGAAGGCAACGGAAGGGCCTCCATGTTGTGGCTTCGAGTTTGTACCGTCATCGCCGCGGCTGAAAGATGGGTTGGTGGAATTTTTTATTGTTTTCTCCAATTGGATGTATGGTTGGGCTCGGTATAAGATCTCACTCCAACGACTGATGTTGTATTACACCAGATGCTTGTACAGTGGGTGAGTGATCCGTAGCCCGCTGATGAATGCGAGGGCGGAAGCGTCTTCGCTGCAATTGTATACGGCCAGCTGATTTTGAAAGTAGCCAATGTACGTCTTGAGACTGTCAGAGGACCTCATCTTAACAGAGAGAAAGTGATAGTTGCTCTGCTTCAACTCCTGACGGGAAGAGTAATGAGTGAGAAACACTTAGTAAGATCTTCGAAGTGTGGACTGAGCATTACGGAATGGAGTAGAATCAGTCGGAAGCTCCCCCTTTAAGCAGGAGAGGAAGATCCGGCACAAAATGGAGTCATTTCTAGAATGGATCACCATCTTGTCCTGATACTGACGGAGATGTTGACCAAATCGCTCTGACCGAAGTAGCAATTAAACGCTAAAATCATGAACTTTCTAGGAAATTCATATTCCAGTATGTCCCCGAAGAAAAAATTGGATGCATCAGTGGTGATGGCCCTGAATCTGCAAAGATGTGGCATACTCACTCCTTCTAGTCGCTTTTGTATGAGCTTGTCGAGATCTTGGACGCGGACGAACTCGGTTTTCCTCCGATAATGATCAAGTCTATCCTTCGTGCGGGAAGGAAGAGAACTATACCCGCTGTCGGATTGCTCCAATGGAGTGGGAGAGTCTGTTCTGCGACGCCTCCAACTTTGAGATTGCCCACCGCTTGCAGCTTTCATGGCAGTAGGCTTCTCAGGCAATGAAAGCGGTACTCGGGTGTCTGAAGGGCTGTGATCTGGGCGAGGAGTTGGTCATTTAGGCGTTTCGCCTCCTCCCGTTCATAGGCCGCACTTTCTCGATCCTACTCTGCTTGCCCCCGTTCGCGGTCGAACAAAACTTGCTGCTTGGCAAATTCCTCCTCCATGTCAACGAACATTTGGAGAGTTGGGCTTCGTAAGTTGACAGCAGGTGGATGTCTCAGGTTACCCCCAGTGAAGGCGAGGAGACAATATCTTTTGTGATAGGGTTGAGGCCGCTCATGGGAACAATGTCCCCAGCAGTGGTAGCAGATTTGCCCTTGGAGGTGATCCTTTCGCCGATGGTCGACTGTTTTTCTGGACCATGGCATATTGGAGAAGCTTTTTGAGGAGTTTAGTAGGGGAGAAATCTGAGTGTTCGGACTTAGGTCTCAATAAAAGCACAAAAATATAGAGGTAAATTCCTAGAAGAAATTTATCTACACTTCAAATTGTAACCTAGGTCTAAAATAGAGTAGATAAAACAATCCCAAAGACAGATTTTACGTGAAAACCCAATGTGGGAAAAAGGACAGGGAGGGGAGAATCCATTGTTTTCAGAGGATTACAATGTTTTCTACATAGATAAACTCTATTTTTCTAGCTAGATATCTCTTTCTCCCAAAAATATCCCTCTCGTCCTTGTCCCCTCTGGATATCTTATATACCCGGGGGTTACTGTTGACGGTGCGAGTCATGCGGGATTCAATAATCGCACGATCTACACGTTGTGATCTTTCGTAACAGTTTGGATTGTGCTCTTGATTGCGGGAGTGATATCTGTTGCTTTTTGTAACTGCTCGCATTGAAATAGCGATCGTGAACCATGTTTGAAATATGAAATGATCTGGAGGCATAACAGACTCTAAAATATAGGCGGGAGTTAATGGAGTCAGTTGCAGAAATTGTCTTACTCAAGTCGGGAGAACCCACTTCGAGAGGATGAACACCCTCGGGAAAATTAATTTCCTCGGGAGAAGGGAATGGTCTCGGGAATGTTCTGGACACTCCTCTTGCTCGGAGGTGTTTTCCTTGCGAGTGTCTTTGAGAAATTCTGACGGCGAGGGACACGTGCCTTGATCCTGGTATGGGTCAGATTTTGACCACTACAACGGATTAGGATATGTTGAGTTCAAACAAACGATCAAATGTCAACCACACAGGGGTCTTTCTCGACATGAAGCATGTCACGAGCATGATGGTGGTGACAAGAACAAATAAGTTAATCATAAACAAGGAGAGCATGCATACATTGAGGGGATGGCGCCACTTGGGTATGTGGTGTAGAATTAGGCTCTAGGATTGACAAAGTAAATGGTGGCAAAGCTCCGCAAAGTTTATAGAGTGAATTCATGATTCCCATGATTTTATACAATTTTATTGCCCCTATTTATCTATATTTTTGTGTATAAATGATGTTGCTTAGGTATTTTTAGTGATTTTGCAGAAATGGTTTACCAGAAGAAGAAAAGGCAATAATTGCGCACTTTAGAGTAGTGGTCAAGCCAAAAAGATCTTTAATGAAGGACTTGATGTTGCCGAGACTGCTCTACGGCTCTTGAAGATCACATGCAAAAATTCTACAATTAAATCAAAGAAGTTGGAATTCAGTAGGAGATGAGAAGCAGTCCCACAAAAGTCCAAGAGTTTAAATACAAATTATAACTGGAACTCTAATTTGTAAATTGTTACTCTCTTTTCTGTGTAAATTTGTATTAATTTTGGACTTAAATGTAAAATAGCCATATAGAGGCTAGGGTTTTGACTGCCTCATTTTTGGCCAAATTCTGCTGGTTTTTCTTAGCTAAAATTTTAATCCATTTTCCTTTCTTTTTCAGAGTTCTTTAGTGTTTTTTAATCATTGTTGTTTGATTTATTTTCATCTTTATTCCCTATGCTATAATTGTGATCATTGGCATTGATTGTCGTCCTTCATTTTCGAAGCACGAAGAATCCGGCTGCCTCGACTACAGCGCACGAGATGGCATCTTGACTTCGTTTCCAGTGGACAAATTTGTGCTCACCTCGAATTTCATGTGACAGAAGCGGAGCTCATGGGTTCTTTTTCCACGGGGTTTCTCACCTCAGTCAGCAAGAATAGAAGGCGCTTCGGTCAGACCTGGGAAGTAGGGTCCACAGGTCATGGCGCTCTTGAGTCGTGTGCAAGCGGGCAACACGGTTTTCCCTTCACGTGCACGAGACAAGGCACAGGAGCTCGTGCTCCTATAGCAGCCCCCTCGGGCACTGTAGAAGCCAAAGATGGGGCCCCGCGGGCGGTTGGTAGCGCAGGTAAGTAATTAATGTTTTAATTAATTAGCTGATTAGTTTAGTTAGTTAATCAGTTTAATTACTAATTTGTTTAATTTATTTATTTATTTAATTACTTGTGATTAATTATCTGATTTAATAATTAGGTTATTTTGTTATTAAATTAGCATGAACAACTAATTTCTTTTCTAGTATCTAAGAAAGATGAACCTAGTCAAGATTATCTTGTAATCAACGGTAGATCTCCTATTTAGGATTGCACATACATCAATTGATTTAGATCTTTTAAGAGACTAATTTCTAAGATAACTAGGTATGTATCAGGAGTTAATAATCTATACGTGGGGTTGTATTGTCTTTCTGCTATTCATTTAATTTAGTTTATTTTTCTTTGATGGATCATGTACTGGATAATACACTGTGCTTAGATCTAATGTTCAGACTTAATTTGTTTGTTAGAAATAGAAATTTGGTGATTGACAACAGACCGGTATAGAGACTGAAATTGATCGCTTGATTCTACTTTAGGGGATTCGATCCTAAGTGCTTGACTTTTCTTATAGATAATTAGTCAAATAACTCTCCAAACTCATAAACTTTTTACCAATTCACCTAGATAATGTTGAAACTAAAAGAACCACATGTCCTTGTGAATCGACCCCAAGTACCATATTGAACGATCGTGCACTAGTGGTATTTAAAACAAGAGAGTCAAATTTGACTATCAAGTTTTTGGCGCCGTTGCCGGGGACACGGTGTTCTATCTTTAGTTTTAACACTTTTACCGGATTGTTAAAATAATAATAAAGATAAAAAAATCATTAAAAAATCCCTTTCCCTATGGCTTATCAAAATTCGTTTGATTACGATTCATTCTTTAGGCCAGACCCTCCTTTCCATCTACGAACCTCTCTTCCGAGCTTTCATGACTACATCCTACACCCTATCTCTTCTTTTTCATCTCATCCTCTCATTTGGTGTCATCACTGCCATAATTCATCTCATCCTTAAGAACAGTGTTCTTCGATAAGGTATTCGTTAGGACTAGGTCAAAACCAATTCAACTATGTTTTTCAAGGACCTACGAGTAAACCCTATCCATCAAACTTCAATTCGGAAAGGTTTGAATTGTCCTCAATGTTCATGGGATCAATCATACCAAAATTCTCAAACAAATTGGTCCTTCACTGTACCATCACCTCCATTTTGGGGATTCAATAGTAAGCAGAAGGACACGCAACCAACTTTAGAGGAAAGCTTAGAGGCTTCTAGAAGTTGAAAATCAAGTAGCTTCTTTCCAACAGTCCACAGCTCAATTCGAAAAATTCAGTTCTCATGCCTTAGGCTATATAGATGATCAAATTGCCATTATGACTAGTAAGAGAAAGAAAAGAGGCGCTTCATGATCAATCTGTACTTGAGCCAACACAGATTCAAACCACTTCAATTCAAGAGCATATTCAATCCTATCAAGTGAACGAATTTCAAACTGTATGATTCGAAGAGCATACCGATGATCATATTAACATGTCTATTCATTCCATCGAGATGCCCTTCGGGTCCATTCCATTGTTTCACTTGAATCAAGTTTAAAATTTGAATATGAGACGCAGGTTGAGGAAATAGTACATGTGCATAAAGCGGGCTGTTTTGATGATGATTCTATGCGTTTTAATAACTTGTTTAAGGATGATTTGGATACACATACACCTCGTGTGGAGAACGTTAACTCTTGTTGTGAAGATGGATGTGTTAATTATTAACTTTTGTTCCAAGCAAAATTTGAGAATAAATTTAATAAATTTTGTGAAAAGAAATTTGTTGAGGAGCATAAGATCTCATTTAATCATGTTAAGAAAATGGAGCACATTGCTAAAAATTGTGAGGATCCATGTATAAATAATGAGCTTCTATTTCTTAATCAATTATTTAGGGATGAGTGCTATCATATTGGTGAGAAGACGTGTGTTGAGTATCTTAAGTCTAGAATTCCTCATGAGAAAAGAAAACTTGATTTGAGTATCTTTAATTTTGATGAGCCAACTAATGATCAATCCTATGAAAACAAAATTCAACCTCTAATTGACCAAAACTTTGAAAACCTTTTCGAAAATAAACTTATGTGTTTGAATGAATCAATTAGGGATGCTCTGGTTAGTTACTCACCTCTGAAAGAAATTATTGATCCAAGTTTTAAGGTGATATATGAGGATGAACTTAAGTTCTTAGGTAATCATACTGTGGACACTCCAATTATGCTGTGTGACAACGATGAATTTTTGAAGAGCAGAAGTGGGAAGAAGAATAAGAGGAGAGTGAGAAAGGTGAACAAATTGGAGAGGATAAGAGTAAAGATGACAAAGAGATTGACCTCTCCAATTTGTCCCTTGAAGAGAACCCATTGGAATTATGAGAAGCAAACTCGAGGGAATAGACCTAGAAAGATCTAGGCGTAGGAGAGACGTGAGTTGTACACACACACACACACATATATATATACTTGTTTTATTTTTCTTTTAGTTTGTGAATCTTTTATTTTTCTTTCAGTTTTAGTGAGTCAGTGTTTCCCTCAGTGTTTATCGAGTCTTTTATGCATCTCTTTCTCTAACCTATGTGCCAAGTTATTTGTAAGTGATACAGCATAAATGAGAATGCACACAAAGAGAGTAATCTTTTGATTGCTTCTACGACAGGATTTATTGGTGCAATGGGAGTTCTTTCCAATTCTAGCATATCGTTATAATTTCATTGTTATTCTTATATGCTTGAATTGTTGGATTATCATGATCATGTGTGCGCTTGTGTGTATTACTTGTTATTTATCTCTGTGTTCATATGCGTGCATGAGGATATGATACAATTTATGTATGGGAGGAGATTCACATATTTCTTTTTAGGAGTCCTTTTATTTTGTTTTGATTTTAGGATTTTTGTATTATCTTCTTTTCTTTTTAGGTGTTTAGAAGTTTTTGTTTTGAAAAAAATTGAAAAATTTCTAGAAATAGTTAGCTAGTTTGAAAGGGAATAAGGATCCATGAGTGAATTTTAAAGGTGAAATCAAGATTAGAGAGTCATCGAATCTTAAAGTAAATAGTAGAATCTAAAAACCGACATATCATCTACACTTAGTTTAAGTGATTATGTACCCAACAACACTTACACTTTTAATTCATAGACTTGAGAATATCTAACTCCAACTGGAATATTTCGGGAAAATGATGATAAAAAATAAAATAAAAAATTATTAATAAATTTAGTCTTGTTTTATGGCCTCAGTTGCTTGAATAATTAAGTCCATAAGATGTCTCCACACTTAATGCCCTAAGGCCAACTAGTTTGAGAGCATTGACCCAAAGCTCGCTATATGAGCAGCTGAGAAAGCCTAGTAGAATAAGACATTTTAAAAACCTAACAATTTGATTATCAATTAGTTAGGTGTCTTGGCATCAAGAAGCATTGGTATTTACGCGAAAGATAGTTAAAAGTGTTTAAAAAAGAAAAAGAAAAAAATTATTCCAAAAGAAGTATGAAAGTTAGAGTCAAACATTCTCAAACTTAAGAACTACATCACGATCACAGGGTGCATAGAATCTAAGACTTAGAATAAGTGATGTAAAGTTTAGGATTCGAACATTTATTTTATAAACAATACTTCTTAAATTGAGATTGATCAAGCACAGAAAATTCTTAGAGACTTATGAGCTTGCTAACTAGTTAACTTGAGTAGATAAAAAATCTTTCATTTCTTGATTTTTGATTATCTTTATCTTTATTTTATTTATTTTTTAATCTTCTTCTTGAATTTTGTGGGTATATTCACTGCAAACTCTCACAAGACAACACTCGTCTTCTAGGGGTAACCTAGGGGTTTAACGGCTTGTTGCACGTGTTGAGTGCAACCGTGATTTCTACGAAAGTGAATTAGGTTAGTTTAGTTTTTTTCTTTTTCTTTGTTTTACTCAAGGCGTAGCAAAAGATAGGTGTGAGGGTATTTGATTGTCATGATTTTATACTATTTTATTGCCCCTATTTATATATTTTTGTGTATAAATAATGTTGCTTGGGTATTTTAGTGATTTTGCATAACATGCTTGCCAGAAGGAAAAAAGGCAATAATTGCGCACTCTGGAGTAGTGGGCAAGCCAAAAAGAGCTTTAATGAAGGACTTGATGTTGCCGGGACTGCTCTACAGCTCTTAAAGATCACATGCAAGAATTCTACAGCTAAATCAAAGAAGTTGGAGTTCAGTAGGAGCTGAGAAGCAGTCTCACAAAAGTTCAGGAGTTTAAATGCAAATTATGGCTGAAACTCCAATTTGTAAATTGTTATTCTCTTTTCTGTGTAAATTTGTATTAGTTTTAGACTTAACTGTAAAATAGCCACAAATCCTGGGTTATAAATAGCCATGTAGAGGTTAGGGTTTTGGCTGCCTCGTTTTTGGCCAAATTTTGCTAATTTTTCTTAGCCGAATTTTTCATCCATTTTCTTTCTTTACATAGTTCTTTAATGTTTTTTAATCATTGCTTTTTGATTTTATTTTCATCCTTATTCCCTGTGCTATAATTGTGATCATTGGGATTGATTGCCATCCTTCATTTTCTGAGCACGAGGAATCCGGCTGCCTCGGCTACAGCGCACGGACGTCTCGACTTCATTTCCAGTGGATGAATTTGTGCTCGTCTCGAATTTTGTGTGACAGAAGCGGAGCTCGTGGGTTTCTTTTCCACGCAGTTTCTCACCTCAGTCAGCGAGAACAGAAGGCAACGCTTCGATCAGAAATGGGAAGTGTGGTCCACATGTCGCGGCGCTCTCGAGTCGTGTGCAAGTGGGCAACGCGGTTTTCCCTTCCCGTGCACGAGACAGAGCACAGGAGCTCGTGCTCCTGTAGCAGCCCCCCGGGCACTGTAGCAGTCAAAGATGGGGTCCATGCGAACGGTTGGTGGCGCAAGTAATGTATTAATGTTTTAATTAATTAGATGATTAGTTTAGTTAGTTAGTTAATCAGTTTAATTAATTTGTTTAATTAACTGAGTTTGTTTAATTAATTTAGTTATTTAATTACTTGTGATTAATTATTTGATTTAATAATTAAGTTATTTTGTTATTAAATTACCATGGACAACTAATTTCTTTTCTAGTACCTAGGAGAGATGAACCTAGTCTAGATTATCTTGTGGTCAACGATAAATCTCCTATATAGGGTTGTACACACATCTATTGATCTAGATCGTTAAGGAAATTAATTTCTAAGATAAGTAGATATTTGACAGGGTATGTATCAGGAGTTAAAGATCCATGCTTAGGTTTTTATTGTCTTTCTGTTGTTCGTTTAATTTAGTTTATTTTCCTTTGATGGATCATGTAACTGGATAATACCCTGTACTTAAATCTAGTGTTCAGACTTAATTTGCTTTTTAGAAATAGGGATTTGGAGATAAATAATATATTGGTATAGAGATCGAAATTAACCGCTTGATTCTAGTTTAGGGGATTCGATCCTAGGCGCTTGAATTTTCTTATAGATAATTAGTCAAACAACTCTCCAAAGTCAAACTTTTTACCAATTCGCCTAGATAGTGTTGAAACCAAAAAAAATCACATGTCTCTGTAAATCGACCCTCAAGTGAAGTGTTACATCGAACGACCGTGCGCTTGCGGTATTTAAAACAAGAGAGTCAAATCTCCCCATCAATTCACCTCTCAGTCTTTTGCAGTGCCAACTTTAAAATATAGTCCTTTGGAGAGACAAAGCATAGAAAAAGTGGATGTGATCAAAGAAGGGGCATATCGAGAGCAAAGGGCTAGTGGCGATATACTTTCTGAATGATGAATTCAAGTGGTATGAGGCCCTCTACATAAAATCCCACCGGAAGCTTGGCAAAAGAGAAAAAATGAATCAGCTATATGCCAATGCATAGGTTTCAAATGACACAAATGTTAGCAGCCTAGCCCAACCTAATCCAGTCCAATTAAACTTAACCCAATTTCTTCATGAGTAGACCCATTTACATGGCCCAACATTCACCAATCCTAACCAAAGCCAATCTAACTAAAAGGCTAAACCCAGCCCATTATGATTTAGGTAGTCACATAACACCCACCAGAAACTTATAATTTGTTGAAATCCAATTCTTGAATTTGGGAATGGCAATTGATTTGCACACAGGTCTTGCATATATTAATACCTAATTACTTCAACTGTAATCATTGGTTCTTCTGCTTGTTTCATTTATAATGATTAGCTATGGGGCACAATTCAACAGAGTTTTTTTTTTTTTTTAAAAGAATTTGTGTTCAAACTAAAGCTCACCCAATCGCAAAATGTTTAGGTGATTGTTTTCGCACAAGGGGAGTACAATTCAATCCACTAGTGGACAAGTCTTATAAGAAGCACACATTTGACTTTGGTGCGTTACGCTGGACGGCTGGTGCTAAATAATATGTGGGCCAACTACCAGATTAATGACCCACCACGATTACACTCTGATTGTTCCTTGTGAAATTGCAAGTAACATGTACTTGTATAACAGCTTCCGACTAACTTTTTCCTGTCCATGAGTATAAGTGCAAATTACATGCACTTTTATGCAGCACTATATCCAATAGCTGGCTATTATCAAAGTCTGTAAGCATTAAACATTATATCCAAATTTATAAAGCAGTAACATTATAAACGAAGTAGAACAAAATTTATACTTTCATACTGTAAGGGGCAGACAAGATATGATGAAAGCATCAAGTTAGAGTATTACCCACTGTAAATTACTGTTTCCTCCTGTAGGCCGGAATATGGATGCCTGTGGATACAGCTGAAAGAGAAAAGACTTCATGTCACCGTAAAAATCACTTTGCCTCTCCCAAGGTTGCGAGGCATATCCTCCATATATGTAACCATCAGTATCTTTTATGACAAGTATAGTTGGTCCATCTCCACTCCTGCAGATATGAGGAAAAGAGTTGCCACCTCAGCAGTTCGCAAATGACTCAAGTGGTACGGTGTCAAAACCAATTCTTATGTATTACATGTAACGCTATATATATTGTTGAAAGAATGATCTATAATTTGGTAATCTTTCAGAAAGAGAGTAAAGTAAATTGGACCTCAGTTATACATTAACTACCAAAGCATTTGGTGCCCACATCTTAACATCAGCAAATAACAAAAGAATGAGTATATTATACCACATGATGCTTCTGAGATTTAATCAAACTGGGACTAGTAGGCATCTCAGTATGCTAAAATAACATTATTCTAATACTTATCTAGTTTCACTAAATAGAAGAGGTTCTCTTAGGAATTAAATAAAATAAATAAAAAGAAAAATATATAATATATTGAAAAAAGGGTAGATAGAACACATGATCAGTGAGGTGTAAAAATGTTATCAAGTTATAGAAGACAACTAGATTAACCTATTATGAAGCTTCTCGACAAATTATGATGATAAGATGTGGCAATATCATAAGATTGTTTCTGCATATTTGTTGGCCAGCTTCTGTGTACGAAGGCCCAACTAACAAAATTGCACTATACAGGAAAAAGATGCTCACGATATGTTGGCCATAAAAGTGTTGAAACTTAGTCCACTTATTGCACTGTGGTATAGAAGCTTCCATTCCTCCAATTCCTGGTGAGAAAGGGCTCCTCCAATGTGCCAAGCATATTCTTTCCTCAAAATTAGTAAATCAGGACTTAATTTTTCTGGATGATGCAAAAGAGGGACTTGAAAACCTGGTCTGCCTGCAACAAAAATAAGTCAATAAGTATGTGTAATTCATTCTTGATTGCGGTAACAAAATCGTTCATCAAAGAACAAAAAGAGAAGTGGGAGATATACTACGGGTATCATAGCAAGAAATAGATGTCATCAAGCTGGAAAATACAAGAAACTAAAGCAGCATTTAACTTGAAGTCATTTAACAGCTACAGTCCTATGAGAAAATAGTAGCTGTAAAATGGCATCATAGAGTCACAATTAGATTAATTAAACAGACCAACAAATTATATCTAAATTGAGGTAATTAAGCAGCTAACAGTTATAAGGGAGAAATGTGACTTAGCACGATAAATAACATTAATGAAGCGTACACGATCATCACTAACATGGAGATAATGTAACTTTGAGAGCTAAAAGATGGAAGACAAGCAGTGTAATCTCAGATGTATGAAATTTAAGCCATGATACCAAGTTGAATAACATTGAACTGCAAAAGGAAGTAAATATATGAAACTAAGAGCATAGAGTCCATAGAGAGCAGGACTACCTGAAT
Source organism: Agave tequilana (assembly GCA_038442645.1). Lineage (NCBI taxonomy): Eukaryota > Viridiplantae > Streptophyta > Magnoliopsida > Asparagales > Asparagaceae > Agave > Agave tequilana. The sequence goes on along the minus strand of JAVJIF010009200.1, from coordinate 31,667 downwards.
CAAGTGGCATCAACAAACTGCCAAGGAACTTTCTCACAGATGGTAGAACCCTACACCAATTCTTAAAATCCACCAAGGACATACTGGTCTCAGTTCCTTCAACTTCCTTTGATAATATTGCCACATTCAGAAATGCGACCATTGTTTCCTGATGTAAGCTCAAGCAAGGTTGCTCACCATCTTCAGAGAATATAGTGCTATATATAGAACCCATAACAGCATCCAGATCAGACCTGAAAGTTAATCCAACAGTTACCACATCATTGAGTATAATTGAGACGTTAACAACTCCCTAGAAGGCTAGAATTTTCGAAGGGAATAGAACTACCTTGTGGGAACTTGGGAAAATTGTCAATCATGAACTTAGAAATGAATGCATGTATGCAATACATGCTTGCAGGCAAAAAAGGGGCCCAAAAATGGTCATTGTCAACTTATAGAAAGCATGCAAGTGCAATTAATTATTTTAATTATTCATTAAATATAATGAATTGTGTTGCTGCACCCCGTTGTAAGTGGTGTTGTTATGGTAATGTGGGGAAAGTTGGGAAATTGGCATATATTTATGCCTGTGAAGCAAAAGATGCTTTTTGTTAGGGATGTTTTGTCTACTAATCTGGTTCATTTAGCTGGTGCATTTTGAGAGGGCTCACCAACAGCTTTGGCTTCCACCTATTTTTCATATCCTATTGGCCATAACCGCTTTGCTCATTGGCGATGAATGAACATTTTGTATTCTACAAGTCCTAAACTTAGTAAGCACTGTATTTTGCACGATCACGCTATGTGGTCGCAATATTTTCTCATTAATGAACCTCTAGTGGAATGACCACACTATTTACTCAAATGATATTCTAGTTCATTTGTAAATTTACTCAAATGATATTCTAGTTCATTTGTAATTCTACATGCTTCTAAAACTTCAACTTCTAAAGAAAAGTTACAGGCAACACCTATAAGACATAATTCTAAAGCACAAATAAACATATGGGCCAGTTCTGAATACTTTATGTTCAATAAAAACAAAGCTCAGTAGTCAATCATCCCTTTAAGACAACAATGGCAAGAAACAATGCAATGTATAGAATTCAAAGAGGAAAACATCCAAATTTGACAGCGCTTTATTACCTTCCAACAATGCCATCGCCGTTGATATCACATAACTGATGAATAAATTCCTCAATCTCATCTGGAGTTCCCTTCTCATATATTGCCTGACAAATGAACAAGCTTTTAATTCAGAGAGAGTGTAATCATATCAAGAGACTAATGCAACAATCAAGGAAGCTCAAGCTCACTTTGGCGATTACGAGATCCTCGTAAGTGAGCATGCTGTCCTTGTCTTTTTTATTCCGAGTGAGCAAATCAAACATCCTGGCGCCAAGCGGCCCTTTGATCCCAAAATATTCCTACCATTGTAAGAATCAAATTCGAAATTAGGGTTCCAGAGAGTGAGAAATGAGGTTGATTGGGGTTTCATCAGATTGAATTACTTGGAAGACGGAAGGAGAGATGAATTTGGCATTGGTTTGGGATTGGCCGGCAAGCGATTCGAAGAGACATTTCAGATCGTCTAGCTCTTGTTTCGTGAATGCCCTAATTGATTCCACCAAAATGAACGCAAATTTTATTTTATTTTTTTCCCTCGAAATTGAAACAAAATGAAGGGGCGGGTGACCTTTTGTACCTGCTCGCCATGGCGAAGCGAGGGTGAGGGGAAGCCACCTGAGCGTTGCCCATTGAGAGCTGCTGCGCCTCCTCCTTCTTCCTCGATCGTTTCTCTCGCTTTCCGACCAAGAGAAAGGGGAAATGACCATTAAATTTTGCTGAGCCGATGATTTTGATTCGTGTTACCCAAAGTGATCGGGTGAGGCCATTTTCTTTTGACCAACTCCTCGCCTCGTGTAGAGACGATGAAGAGAACGATAGGCTTTATCGGGAAAATGGGCCTCCGCCTCTTTGCTAGGGCCTGGTCCAGCAACGTGGAATGCACTCCAAGTCCAATTTCCTTTTTCTTCTTGATTTTCTTTTCCTCCATTTTTACTATTTTATAAATGAAAAATCCATTTGCAGTGATTCTTTTCCCTCTATTTTTCTGCTTTATCCTTATTTTATTTAAATATTTCGATAAATATTTTAAGCTATTCATCATAGAGCGAAATGTGGTTTCAAGAGCTACAGATAGAACATAATCTTTAAAAATATTAGTTTATGATTCTCACGTCATGCATCTTTAACTGTTTCATAGCATCTCAAGTCGATCAAAAAGGTTTTGATCTATCATCTTCAATTATCACATACAATCATAAATATAATAAATAGAGAATATAATGAATTAAAGTCAGCCTAACAAATGCAAATAAGAGAGAGATTATGCAACGACTCTGTTTTTAGCAGGATATGAATACCCCTATGCTACATGTCATATAACACAAGGAGTCGATGTCAGCAGGGTATGTATGAAAACCACTGCACTGTACTAAGGCTATTTGGATCGGGGTGGAAGTGAGAAAGTAGTAATGGTTCTCTTTAAAACTTAAAAATTGGTTAGTAAGTTTTGATATTGTTAGGAAGTGTGATTTGAAAAATGTTGTGTGTTTTTCGGTGTTTGGATGATAATGTGAAAGTGGAAGTGAAAAAGTTGATCGCAAGATAATATTAAAATAAAAATTAAATAAGAAAAATAAAAATTGAGCTGTAATTATAATGCAAGTGAGATTTACATGATCACAAAATTAACTGTTTTAAGCTACAACTTGTTATAAATGAGATTTACATGACCACAAAATTAACTGTAGAACTCTGAAAGTGAGGAAATGACTGTGTAAAAGATAAAGGAGAAAAGGAAAATAGGTTTTCTAATTTAACTTTTACGATGTTTGGAAAAATAAGGAAGTAAGAAACGACACCTCCCCATTTCCTTACTTCCGCCCACTTCCTTGAATCGAAACAACCCCAAAGTGAAAGTGGAAAAGCTGCCCACAAAATTCACAGCAAAATAATATTGAGATAAAAATTGATTTAGAAAAAATAAAAAATAGATTGTGAGTAGAATGCAAGTGAGATTTACATGATCACAAAATTAACTGTTTTAAGCTATAACTTATTACAAATGAGACTTACATGACCACAAAATTAACTAGCACACTGAAAGTGGGAAAGTGATTGTGTAAAAGAGAAAGAGAAAAGGGAAAAGTTTTCTCATTTTCTTTTTCCGGTGTTTGGAGAGATAGAGAAGTGAGCAATTATACTTCCCCATTTCCTTACCTCCGCCCGCTTCCTTGCAACCAAACACGCCCTCAAGGCCTGTTTGGTTAAGGATGGAAGTGAGGATAAGGAAGTGAGGAAGCGGCAATAGTTTCTTTTGGAACTTGAGAATTGGTTAGTAAATTTTTCGGTGTTTAGATATTGTTGGAAAGTGTGGTTTGGAAAATGTTATGTCCTTTTCGGTGTTTGGATGGTAATGTACACGTGGAAGTGAAAAAATTGACCACAATTTTTACTGCAAAATAATATTAAAATAAAAATTAATTGTTTTGTGCTGCAACTTATTACAAATGAGATTTACATAACCATGAAATTAACTATAACACTCCGAAAGTGAGAAAATAGTTGTGTAAAAGAGAAAAGAGAAAAGAGAAAAGGAAAAGAGATTTTCTTATTTTTCTTTTCCGGTGTTTGGATAGACAGGGAAGTGAACAATTATACTTCCCATTTCCTGACTTCTGCCCACTTCTTTGCAACCAAACACGGTGGATGTTTGGTTTGGGGTGGAAGTGAGGAAGTGCAAAAGCGAGGAAGTAGAAATAGCTCCCTTTAGAACTTGAGAATTGGTTAGTGAGTTTTTCGGTGTCTGAATATGCTGAGAAGCGTGATTTGAAAAATGTTATATCTTTTTTGATATTTAAATAATAACTTGAAATCACCTTTCTTACCTGCGAGAAAAGAAATCTCATCACAACATAGAAAGAAAACTCACATGATGGGGAAATGCATTTACATGACGAGTGAGACCCCATCAATTGCTACTTCAGTTAGTGAGATTCCATCATAACGAAGAAAGAAATAATGGAGAAAGAAAACTCACAAGATGGGAAAATGCATTTACGCGACATGGGTGAGACTCCATCAATTGCTAGTTGAGACTAGGGAGACTCCATCATAATGGAGAAAGTCAAGCCATTGTGGTCAAGTCACACAGTCAGTCAATTCGAAATCGCCGGCCGGTCGCAATCCGAATCCTCCCCCCAAAAAAATTAGCTCGACCTCCATCCTCTATTCATTCCACCGACAGTGAGCGCCCGCGTCTCTGCCCAAATCCTCACAAAACTTTCCGAAATTAGTAAGGCATTTCGATGAGATGCTCCGTGAGTTCTCTCCGTTCTCTTCAGATTTTTATTTATCGCAATTCTAGGTTTTGTTTGCGTCTCTGTAGGAATCTAGGGTTTTCCATAGCTTGTTTGATCGTAGATTTACCTTCGATTTCATTAATTGATCATATAGTAGCATCTTTTGTTTTAAGTAGAGAACAAGTCATCTGAAATTTTTGTTGTTTGGTGCTAATTTTGGAATAACTTCGGCAGGTTTTTTGATTGTTACTAATGACGATTTCAAGGCCCATGGTGCTTGTTTTCTTACTGGTGATTCTCATAATCACGTCCCAGTTCGAGTGGAAGCAGCAGCTTGTGAACGAAATGGAAGCGAATCCCAGTATTTCGCAGAAGCAGCAGCATAATTTGAGAAGAGAAGAGATTGTTAAAGAGAAAGTAAGTCCCTAATTCATCTATGCCATGATTTTTTGAATGAAATGAAATCTTAATTTCTAGAACCTAGAGAGATGTAGCTATTTGCTCATTCTGAACATGATTTTTTTCTTCTTCTTATACACACAAAATAAGATACAATCTCATTTTGAACATGAATTTCTTAGACAAGGATCACCGTCGGTCCAAGACCTTGCTGTGTTGTACATTTTTACATGCCACTACTTTCAAAGCTTACGAGGAAATTTACACGGTAATATGCTACTCTCAACATGGAGTGAACATTAGACTCTAGATTTTTCATATATTGTAGAATTGTTTCTTCAATAGAGTATTACGGGAGGACAGTTATGTTCCTTTGCAGCGGAACTTAGTATTTGTTGATCCTACTACTCATTAGGACATTGAATTGAGGATCTGTTTAGTGCATCTGTTCATTGACGTGAACATGTAATTGGGATAAATACTCGTAGCCTTTGCACGGACACGGCAACATTGAAATGGACACGACACGTGGACACGTGACAAATTCTTTAAAATACACATGGCACGTTGGTCCGACACGCGTGTCGGACATGTTTCAGACACAACACGGCTTCATGATGGGAGTGTTCTTGCTACGTAGCTCATACCTATAGAAGGAAGCAATCGATCATAACCCAATTTTGGACTACTTTAGTTTGTGGATTTTTTGAACAATTTTCTAGTTCCAGTGCGCATAGGGACTTATCCTGCAAGGGTCGTGTTACAACATGCTAGCATCTGTCTCATCTCTTATGATTGTTCCTTGACATAAATCATCATTCTCTTCAATTATGTTGATTTACGGCATGATAGCACGAGCCTTATGTCACTTTATGATTGTTCATCAATGTTGTTCACTCTTCTTTTTTTTTTTGTTCTTGATTTACCAAGGATAATTTGACAATGCAGAGACGAGAGAGAAATATATCGATGAGGTTACAACACCCCTCTTCCCAACTGCGCTGCACATCACTTTCTAGTTTCTAGTTTGCATGTTAGGCACTTGATCTGATTTTATTTTTTTCTTGGAGCCTAATTAATTCTCCTTCTTGTTGTCTTTTATATGGTTGCTGGTATTTAATCATTTTTCTTCTATCAGTAGTGAAGATGGCATTTGTTGCATCTCGCTACTGCAATGCACAATAATAAATAATGGGAAAAGCCAGAGAACCTGAGGTTAATACAAATAGTAGGATATTCAAGTCTTTCCGCATGAAATGAAGGTAGAAAGAGATCCTATGACATCTAAGGAGACTAAAGTTGTTAGTTCTAGTCAGATTTCTCAATCTTAGTGAATTTTCTCCTTCCAAAGTTTCTTGCAAAAGTGCTTCAGATAATACTCTCACTTGCTTCCGAATGATCAATCTGCTATACACCCATACTGGGAATTTTAAAGCAAAAACTATATCTAAGTAAGAAAGCTACTCCAATTTTGTTCCGGGGGTTAAGGATCCTTGTTGAGACATTGTTTGGCAATAATATAATGCGGACATCAAGCTACGTGCATGGCACATGTACCACCGATGAAGATAGCATCTTGTTCAAGATTCCCAGTAGCTGTAAAATTCTATTTTCTAGTTTGTTTATTTTGAGTTTTTTTATTTTTGGTTTCCTTTTGGTAGTTGAAATCCAACTGTAATTGAGAATTTTTAGTTTCTAAAATTTTGAGTTATAATTCTATTTTGATTAGGAGTTTTAGTTTTAGTTATATTCAAATTTTGTAAAGGCTATGAAAGGCCTCTTGTGTCAAACAATATAAGGCAATGAAAATTATGAAATAAATTCTCAAATTGTGTGAGTTCATGATCTCTCTACAATTTCTCTTTGTGCGTGAAGCCCTAGAAAAAACCCTAGTTTAGGTGTGTGAAGCCCCTACTAGCTTATCCCCTTTTCTTCTCTTTTTCTTTCTTCCAAACCCTAATTCTGCTTTCTTACTATCTCTTCAAAACCCTAAACCTAATACATTTTCGTGAAAATTTCTTTAAAAAAATTACTGTACAAAATCTCCTTAAGAAAATATTGCTACAATGCCGCTACAGTAATGCTAAAGTGTTGCCTCGACTGCTACAGTACGGGTCCAGCATCATACAAATCAGACCCGTTAAGTACCAATTTTGTTTTCGGGCTATATCTCTATCACCCAGAGTTTGAATCGAGTGATTTTCGTGGCGTTGCGTTCGTGAAGATGAGATCTACGCATTAGAATTCTCCACAGGCCACTGAGATCTCTGTGATCCTTAGTATGTACGTTTCTAATTCAAATCAGTTATTTTTAGTTTGATAATTAAATCTCTGATATTTTATCGATTTAAATGATGCTCATAAACGTAAGATTGTGCGTATTTGTTTGCCTGTAATTCAATGGATTTGATATTGATAATAGATTTGATATTGATCGTAGAATCTTCCCACATAATATATTATCTTTAATTAATTCTTGATTGAATAGATTTGCATGCACATATTTTATTTATATTCATCTCTGTAATATTAGTTTGTAACTGTCTTACCACGATCGTTTCATGTTCATGAAGCGTTGATTGAGTGTTTTATTACTGATTTTCATACACACGTCACTGTTTCACATCAATTTGGTATCAGAGCACGGTTTAGATAGAAAACTTGGATTAGGTTTAGGAAAATTTGAATTTGTTTTTAGGCGTTTGTAGGAATTTCATTTGTTTTCTTTGCATTAAAAAATTGCATTTAGTCAGAGTTTCATCTCTTCATCTTCATTTAGATATGGATACCAGCAACTTTTTGCAATGCTCAATGACATGAACTCTAAGCTTGATGCGCTAGAAAGGATGGATGATACACTGAAAAGATCTAATGATACACTGCACAGAATCTTGATTATAAAGGGTTTAGAAGAGCCTGAAAGCACTATTTCTCCTATAATCACTATCGTAGTATAGGAGTTTTGTAATGTCTCGAAAACTCTCCTGAGCAAACTACTACAAAGAGACTTTTCAAAAATTAGCCCCACGATTAAGTGTTACAAGTGTTAAGGCTATGAGCATTTTGTTGCCAACTGCTCAACTCCAGTCAAAGTCGTTAAAGTTAGGGAACCGCCTGGTACAAATTCAGAGCCTCATTCCTCCTTTACTGTTGACCCTTACCGTCATTGTCTATTCTAGTCATCAACCCCTTTCTTCTGTACTGTCGACACCACCCTCTTTTCCTTTGTGACACATTTAAGAACTAATTTTAAGTTCTCCATTGCTTTTCAATCTCACACTGATTGTCAAAACGATATCGTCTATGAGTCTGTATTATCATCTTTTGCATCACATGTGCACGTGAACTCACATCACAAATTACACAAGAAAGTCATGGATAAAACTGTTCAAAACAACGCCTACTACAAGATTCGAATTGATAATAGAAAAGTGTTTAAAACTTTTAATGTTGGAGTTATTATTTTACATGTGTGTAGTGCTGATTCATTTCAAACCTTGATGAAATTGAACGATAATATTTATGTTATAAATCTTTTTATAAATGTTGGCATCAGTTTTACTTTCAATGTTAAATAGTGAATTATAAGGGTCTTGATGTTATCCCACTTGGTGATGAGTCTTCCCATGAGCCTATTTTCGAGAGCCTCTTCCTTTCACCACTATCAGATATTTTACCCTATAGAGCATGTCAAGTTGGTAAATTCTTAGATGACAAATTATCACCACCTAAGATGGTGAAATTCAAAAATATCTGATTTGTTGGACAAGAAAAATACCAATTGATGATACATGACTAGACCAAAGTGTCATGAAATTTTGAAGCAGTATGAAAGCACTTCCACTTCTAACTCAATGGAGTCGAGTTCTCTCCCACACGGGGAGAATGATGCGGATATCAAGCCATATGCATGACACGTGTACCACTGATAGAGACGGCGCCTTGTTCCAGATTCTCAGTAACTGTGGAATTCTATTTTCTAGTTTCTTTATTTTGATTTTCTTTATTTTTAGTTTCTTTTTGGTAGTTGTAGTTCCAATGTGATTGAGAATTTTTAATTTCTAAAATTTAGAGTGGTAATTTTATTTTGATTAGGAGATTTAGTTTTACTTGTATTCAAATTTTATAAATGCTATAAAAAGCCTTTTGTATCAAACAATATAAGGCAATGAAAATTATAACGAAATTTTCCTCAAAATTGTGTGAGTTCGTGATCTCTATACAATTTCTCTTTTTGTGTATGAAGCCTTAGAGAAACCTTAGTTTAGGTGTGTGAAGCTCTGATTAGCTTACCCCCTTCTCTTCTCTTTTTCAATCCTCCAAACCCTAATTCTGCTTTCTTAATTGCTCTTCAAAACCCAAAGTCAAAATTTCTTTTTAAAAAAATACTGTTCAAAATCTTCTGAAGAAAACTTTGCTACAATACTGCTATATTGCCACTGTAGTAATGCTACAGTTCCTGCCTCAACTGCTACAGTACTGGATCTAACAACACACAAATCTGACCCGTTAAGCACCAGTTTGGGTTTTTGGGTCGTTTTTTGATCATCTGAAGTCTGATTCGAGCGATTTTCATGGCGTTGCGTTCGAGACGACGAGATCTACGCATTAGAACTCTCTACAGGTCACTGAGATCTATGTAATCCTCAGTAGGTACGTTTCTAATTTATATCGATTAATTCGAGTTTGATAATTAAATCTCTGATATTTTATTAATTTAACTGATGTCCATAAATGTGAGATTGTGCGTATCTGCTTGCATGTAATTAATAGATTTAATATTGATCTAGAATCTTGCCACATAATATATTCTCTTTAATTTGATTCTCGATTGAATTTGGATTTCCCTGTGCATATTTTTGTTTATATTCATCTTTGCATTATTAGTTTGAAACTGTCCTACCACGATCATTTCATTATTGGTGAAGCGTCGATTGAGTGTTTTATGCTGATTTTCATACACACATCACTGTTTCACATCATAATGTCTTAAAAGTGGACTTGGCCAATGGTTTGAATAGAAAGTTGTTACGAAAGTTTGTCCTTACTGAAAGTCGTGGTGTTACAAACTATGCTTCCTCCAATTAACATAAACAATTGGATGTTGAAGTCAATATATAACATTATCATTTTTAAATCAAGGACACCAAGATGGAAGAATAAAATCATAAGCTCAAACTTGAAGAAATATAGAAAAAAGAAATGCAAAAGATGAAAAAAGAACTATAGAAGAGAGAGAAAAAGATGGGAGAGGAAGAAGTCAATGTGCTGGCTGTTTATAATGATGAATGAGGCTATTTTGTCATGATGAATGACTTTAGGAAGACTATTTGATCTAGCTTAAGATTTCCATTGTCTGAATGGGAGGCTAGCTTAATTTTTTGCCCATGACTCGAAGGTTAGGCTAGATGTTCATTTATCATGCTATGCTTGGACGTTGTGGCTATTTGGTTTGTATTTGAGCTTCGTGCCATTTTAGTTTTTGTGACGAGGATTAATGAATCAATTCAATAGCCCATGATGTTAATGTTGTTCCCAAAGGTAGGGGAGATTGGGTAAAGAGGTCTTAGTCCCTATAAGTGTTCATAAAAGGAAGTCCTGACAATTAATAACTGGGGTTAATTGTTGATATGAAGCTCAAGAGATTGGGGCTGGAGTTATAGCTAGAGAAGAGATGAAATGTATGCGTGGCGGATCACATACACTCTGAAAATTTCATTTGGTTCCTAAATAAGGCTTCGCTTCAGACCACATTGAGTATTTGCATCAGCTTCTATGATCAGATTTGGCAGATCACTGCAGAATTTTGCATTACTTGCATCTGGAGTTGTGAAAACGATACTTAACAACCCAGAAACCAGGTTGACCATTTAGGAATTTGATACTTATTGAGCTGGGTTGATTTTCATTGCATCCAAGTGAGAGAATATTTCTAATCAGGTTATACTAATATGTATGTAATTTACCGACGAGTGACTACCAATCATCAATGATGAAGTTGATTCATATCATCCACAAAGAACAATACTTTGCAACCAGCTATGAAGGATCCTTCTGTTACCTAGGTTTCTTGGACGCATGGTTCAAAGTCTCGGTCTCGGCCGCCGACTCGGCAGGCACCGAGACGGATCGGTCTCGGCGACTCGGATCGGACTCGGCCGATACGCGCAAAATGCTACATAGAACGTCAAAAAAATTATGAAAAATTAATGACAAATCATAAAAAATTGTAGATATCAAAATTCATGTATAAAAATTAAACTGAGGGAGAGAGAGAGGTAGAGAGACTGAGACAGGGGGAGAGAGGGAGACAGTCACACAGAGGAGAGAGAGGGAGAGAGAGAGGGAGAGAGAGAGAGGGGGAGAGAGAGACTGAGAGGGGGAGAGAGAGACGGAGATAGAGAGAGAGGGACAGGAGAGAGGGACAGGGAGAGAGAGAGACTGAGAGGGAGAGGGAGAGAGTCCGATAGAGAGATACAGAGGGAGAGAGAGAGGGTCCAACTGAGAGAGAGAGACAAAGAGAGAGAGAGAGACTGAGAGGGAGAGAGTCCGACGTGGGGAGAGAGAGACGGAGAGAGAGAGAGAGGGACAGGGAGAGAGAGAGACTGAGAGGGAGAGGGAGAGTCCGATAGAGAGATACAGTGGGAGAGAGAGATACAGAGGGAGAGAGAGAGTCCAACAGAGAGAGAGACAGAGAGAGAGACAGAGAGAGACGGAGAGAGAGAGAGATTGAGAGGAAGAGAGTCCGACGGGGGGAGAGAGACGGAGAGAGAGAGAGAGACAGTCGCTGCGGGAGAGAGAGACGGAGAAAGAGAGGGAGAGAGAGGCACAGAGAGAGGGAGAGGGGGAGAGAGAGAGAGACTGAGAGGGAGAAATACCTGCAGACGGCGACGGCGACGGCTGCCGGCGACGGCGACGGCGAAGGCGACGCGGGGGGACGGAGGGCGACGCGGGGGAGAGAGAGAGATCAGAGATCTGATCTCTCTCTCCCCCTCAGCGCCTTTAAAGGCGCTTCGTCACGGGCGCCGAGTCGACCCGACTCGGGTCTGACTTGGACCCGAGTCGGTCAACTCGGCCGAGTCGTGAACGACTCGCCGAGTTGACCGAGTCGGGTCCGAGTCAGACCCGAGTCGGATCGACTCGGCGATTTTCGAATGACTCGGGCCTCCGATACGACTCGGAGGGGGCCGATACGACTCGGCCGAGTCGTATCCGACTCGGCCGATATTTCGAACGCTGCTTGGACGTGATTTGCTACTATGTTGCACAATTATAATTCGTCTACTGAATGCTGTGCACTGCATTGCAATTCACCGTGGTATTTCTACTTTTCAACAAGCTGTGGTTACGAGGCAATCACACTTGACCAGCTGCTATTGATAATCTTATTCTAAGCACAATAGAAAGTGCTAGAATTGCAAAAACATATTTATCTTTGGCTATATGCCTGAAGCCAGGTTAATTTTGCTTTGGGATGCTTTTGTCATACTTGCTTCTTAGGCTGCACATTTACTGTTCCAAACAGAACAAGCATTAAGCAAATTGAACATACTCCTTCAAATTGGAGGGTTAGGGTTTGGGTTAGGGATAGGTATAGGGTTTGTGCTAGGACTATTAATGCATTGTAATTTTATAAACAGTCGTGATATTTGGTCCTTTTCTCTTAATGGTCCTCTAATGGAGTTGTAAATATAGGTATAGGGGACTCATCTATCTAAAAAATAGATTGGGGGATTCTGCTGTTTTAGTGAAAAATTCATGGGATTTAGTGAATTTTACCCTTTTTAAAATGGAAAATACTTATTTTGAAGATAACCTAATTGGGTAAAATGCGCAATAGATAAAAACTTGTGGCACAATACTTCGAGACATATTTAGCTTTAGTTGCCTTATGCCAGTTTTATCACATTATTAGTTAGGTGTCTCTAGCATACACAAACATTTCGAAAGTTTTCTCATGTTATATTGCTTCTTTTCCATAGATTTATTGTTTGATAATTTTAATTGACATTTTGTCTTTTAGGCTGCTTCTTTTTTTCCTGATATTGTCGTGAGATAGAATTTTTCATGTTAATATTGCAGTCATCAGAAAATTCTTATGACATGTATAACACATTTCTTGCTCTTGCAGATAATTCTATCTCAAGAAAAGAACATTCAAAGACTCAATGAGCTTGTGCAAAGCCTCCAGCAGCAATTGCTGCATTGCGGAGGAACGAATAACACGGTAAATATCTCCGGAGATTCTTTGACAGCAAATGCCAATGAGAAAGAGAGAGCAGATCCTGGAAGATTAATGTAAGCCTTCACTAATGTACTATCATCCATAATTTGTAAATGGGAGGGCACATGCTGAAACCTTGTCAAGGAATCGATATGCCTAAATTATAAACCAAAAGGATGTTTGTTGCCTGAAGGTTTTAGTGTGAGGTGTTTATTAAACAAGTTGCTTGAAGCCTTGAATCCTAATGCTCATATTAGTTATTCCATAGCCCTATTGTTCATCAACATATTCAAGCCATAAAAAGGTTTCTGAGCCATCTGATGCTGGAATCTTGTGAGAATTGAAATACTAATGACAGAGTTTATTGCACCAAATGAGAATTTAGAAAATGAACTATTTATGAACTGATTGGATACCTAAGAAAGCTGTGACTTTTAAAGTAGGAATGAATTCTGCAACTTGTGCATTGTTCTATAGTTTGCAGCAATATTAGGTAGGAAGAGGCAGTATCAGAAATTTCATCTTCCGGCTTCTGGACTCTTTCCTTGTCTAGGAGATTTTGGTTGCTCCTTGGTTGATGAGCTTATATTGCTTGACAACATGATTTCTCCCAACTTTCTGGCTAGCCTTGCAGGTCATACATGTAGACACTCTCTTGCTTATAGAGTCCTTGGCATTTAAGTCTACACCAACTCATAGAGAGATGATATCCGGTTGATTATTGACTTTACGTTTTGACAAATCTTTTTGAGGAGCATTCTCAGTCCAGAATTTAATCTGCTTTAATGAGAGCAAGATTGCAAACTTGACGCCTAATGCAGTCACTTTAGTTACATATCTGTCAAGAGTAAGTTGTTGCTGATGGGTGTATTTGCTGGGGAACATTTAAGTTTTGTTAGGAATTGGTTGGGTTGCTCGATTGTTGACATGACAATGCAGTTCACTGATTTAGCTGTTTGTGTAAGATGGTAAGAGCTAGTCCAAGGTGATAGTGAAGGTTCTTTTGTATGGGCGTATGGAATTCTTGAATTAAATAACTTAATTTTAATCAAATTAATGCTAAGGATGATTGTTTTATGTTTTCTTAAAAAAATGATGAAGGGAATGGCAATGGAATGAAATCCATATATGTCAGGTATTAATTCCTATAGAGAGCAAAAGAACCTGAATCTGTGCTTGCAACTTCAAGGTGGTTATATGGTTCATGGTGGACATCATGTGATCTCTTAGTTTAGATAATAAGTTAATTGGGTTATTGGGTATGTTACCCATAACTCAATACCCGTTTGTATTCTCTGTATATTAAGATGATATATCTCTAATAAAGCATGCTTTCTAGGGTTTTGTTTCTCTACATGGTATCAAAGCATCCAAAACCCTAGCCATTGTCTCCTCTTCCTCTTTCCTTTACCCTCTATCCAGATCTGCGCGCCGCCGCCTCCAGACACTCTATCGAGCCCTCCTATGTCCCTGTCAGAGCTTTCCAGGCTCAGCGGAGCCCTCCCAGGCTCTGTCGAGCCCTTCCCAGGTCCCTGCCGGACCTTCTTGGGCTCAGCCAAGCCTTCTTACGCTCTATCGAGCCTTCCTAAGCTCTGCCGAGCCTTCCCAGGCGCCTACCCTACTGGGCCTTCCTAGGCGTTGCCAAGCCCTCCTATGCTATCTCAAGCTCTGCCGAATCCTCTCAGGCTGTTTCTGAGCCTTGTTGCTTAATGCTTATGATCTGATCTGATTTTTTATGCTGAATTTGATCTGATCTGGCTTTTAACTGCTCTTGTGATTCTAATCTGACTGTATTTATATCCTTCTGGTAATTAAATCAGGTAAAATCTAATTATTGATTGTTTTCTGACTACTACTGATAGCTTCTGGTATTTTCTTTGATTGGCTGCGATGTCAGATGATACGAGTTCTTCCTTCACTATGATCTCCTCACCGATGTCGAGACTTCTGTACCCAAGACGGTTTTAAGGACTATGGTGAAGTTGAATGTCTCCAACTACTTGTTGGGCACAAGCTTTCCTTAAATTTATAGGTGCTCAGGATAAGTTGACTCACCTCCTTCAGTCTTCGCTGGCTACTGCTGATCCCACTTATGTAACGTGGCTTTTTGGTGACTATTGTGTGATAACATGACTTCTAAACAGTCTGTGAGAGAAGATTAGTGATAATGTTATGTTCTTGACCACTACTAAGAAGATGTGGGAACCTTGAAGCTGATGTATGGGAATGAGAAGAATCCTTCAAGGGTCTTTGAGATTTATGAGCTTTTGTTTGAATTCGAGCAGGGAGATAAATTTGTACCCGAGTTTATGGAGAACTCAAGAGTCTGATTGATGAGTTAGAAATGCATCAGCCTGCTGTCACTGATACTGTGACACTGAGGGGGTGTCGTCAAGATCTCGTAGTGTCAAAATTCTTCTCTGGCTCGAGTCCATCTCTTCGATCCCATGTGCGGGATCAGATACTAGGAGGAGATAATATTCCTACTTTGACTGCCGCTTTCTCCAAAGTTATGCACGTTTCTATTAGAGCTAATGTGACAACTGCACCATCTATTGAGCAGTCCGCCATGACCTCCGGACGTGGCACAGGTCGTGGTCGCAGACGTGATTTTGTAGAAGGACCAGGCTCATTTGGAGGAGGTTGTGGTACCTATTGTGGTAGACAGACTGTTGGTAATAAGGGGCTCAGATAGTGTAAGCATTGCGGAAGGAATGACCACATTTTTGAGAAGTAATGGGAGAAATTTGGTCGCCCTAAATGGGCACAACTAAGTTGATACTGATACTCCTTCCCTAGTGATATTATCTATGTTCTGCCTTCTCAGCGACTCATTCTGGTATCTTTGGATCTCCCACTGTAGTTCTATCATAGGAGGAGTATGATAGACTACGTCAGTTCGAGTTCTCTTAAAGCAATCGGTCAGCGACTCATGCATCTTCTTCAGGTATGAGCGCTTATATTGTCTCTCCTCAAAAGCCTAAGATATTAGATTCAGGAGTCTCATTCCACATGACATGTATTAAACATAAATGTCATTAAATCTTTCCAATAAATTTTCTCTGGTTAATATTACTGATGGTACCCAGTCACTTTTATCAGGTAATGGGGTAGTTCAAGTTACTCCAATCTTAACTCTTACTAATGTCTTATATGTTCTCAAATTCCGTGTTAGCCTATTATCCATTAGTCAATTTACCAAACATAATAATTGCAAGATAACATTTTTTCCTTCTCATTGTGTCTTTCGAGACTTGTCGACTGGGAGGAAGATTAGTTCGGGACATGAGAGAGGAGGCATGTACTATTTGGACGACTGAGTGACCCTATTGGTTTGGTTGCAGATCAGCCTGAATAAGTTTTACTCTGGCCCTGACGTTTGGGTCATCTATCAATACAAAAGCGTCAGTTTGTAGTTTCTATTACATCTTCTGTTTTCTCCTTAGGTTGTGAGTCTTGTGAATTAGTTAAGCATCATCGTGCTACCTATCAGAGTCGAGTCAATAATCACAGTAGTTCTACGTTTGAGTTAGTCCACTCAGACGTCTGGGGTCCCAATCATGTACCTTTCATTAAAGATTTTAGATATTTTCTCTTTTTGTTGACGACTTCTCTCGCATTAGTTGACTTTTCTTACTAAAAGAGAGGTTAATAGTATCCAAGGATATTGAACTTTTTTTAATAAGATAACAAATCAATTTTCTACTTCCATTAGTAACTTCGTACTTACAATACCTTGGAGTATGTTAAAAATGACATGTCTACCTTTTGTTCCAAAAATAGAATTATTCGTCAGACATCTTGCTCTCATGCATCCCAACAAAATAGAGTTGCTGAACGCAAACATAAATATATTCTGGATGTCGCTAGGACCATGATGATACATATGAGTGTTTCCAAATATTTGTGGTCTGATGCTATGTTAAGTGCCTGTCATCTCGTTAATAGGATACCATCATTTGTCCTTGACGGTAAAATTTCTTTTTTTTGCCTCTTAGTAAGAGTGTCTTCTCCATGACTGCGTGTTTTTGAGTGTATTTGTTTTGTTCAAGACTTATCTCCTAGGTTAGATAAACTTTCTCCTCGATCTATTAAGTGTGTCTTCGTTGGGTATTCTAGAACTTAAAAGGGATATCAGTGTTAAATACTTTCATTAGGAAATATTTTTTGTCTGCAGATGTCACATTCTTCGAGTCTGTTCCATATTTCTCCCTACAGCATCCTGTTACAACCTTTGAAACTATTCCTCTTTCATTATCTGTGCCATTGCTTACACCTGCTTCTGCTAATTTTTTCCCGTGCCACAGGTACACACTTCGAAGCCACTTGCATTAAAACTGGTTCGGGATTTCAAATATGTCTACACTTATCGTCAAACGGTTCCTACCTCTAAACCAGCTCCACCTGACCCCTCTCTTATAGACGGTACTCCTCCTCAACCATCAGCATCTTCCTCTGCCTTTGATATCCCAATTGCCCTTCGTAAAGGTAACCGGTCTTACACTAATCATCCTATTTCAAAGTTCATTTTTATGATCATCTTAACTCCACTTTTCGTCAGTTTGCTCTATCTGTGTCTTTTGAGTATATACACAAATCTTGTGAGGAGTCTTTATTGGTACCTGCTTAGAAGCAAGCCATGGATGAAGAGATGGTGCTCTTGTTTCTCGAGGAACTTGGGAGTTAATTTCGGCACCCACAAATATTGTTGTGGGATGTCGCTGGGTCTATACCTTAAAGTTTCACCCAGATGGATCGATGGATCGATATAAGGCCAGAGTCATGGCCAAAGGTTACACTCAGGTGATGCATCGATTATTTTGAGACATTCTCTCAAGTTGTTCGGATGAATTCTATCAGAATTTTTTCTTTATTGATGTAACTTGTCATGGTTCTTGTTCCAGCTGAATGTAAAGATTGTTTCTTATATATGGATCTTCAGGAGGAAGTGTATGTGGAGCAACCTCTAGGTTATATTGCTTAGGGGAGAATAAAGTCTATCGTCTCTAGAAGGCTATCTATGACCTCAAGAAGAGTCCACGAGCGTGGTTTGAGAAGTTCATCATTGCCATCTCTAGCATTGATTTTCACCAGTGTCACTCAGATCATTCTATCTTTGTTCGGCACAAAGTCTGGCATTATAGTTCTGGCAGTATATGTTGATAATATTTTGCTAACTGGCAATTATTTAGCTGGGCTATTGGAGACCAATGAGTATCTTAAGCGTCATTTTGTGACCAAGGACATGAGGCCTAAATACTTTCTGAAAATTGAAGTTGCACATCAAAAACATAATATACTTATTTCTCAACGAAAGTATGTTTTGGATCTTTTGGAGAAAACATGACTTTTGGGATGCAAGCTTACTAGCACTCCAATGAAAGCCAATGTGAACTTATAATTTGATAACAGTCACACACTTGATGATCCAGAAAGTTATAGGAGATTGATTGAGAAGTTGATTTATCTCATTATTACTAAGGCAGATATATTTTTGTTGTTGGTGTACTGAGTAGGTTCATGCATCAGCTTAGAGAGGCTCATTGGTCAGCTGCGCTAAGGATTTTGGCTCATATCAAGGGTTGTCTAGGAAAAGGCTTGGTGCGCAGAAAATATGAACATGTACGCATTTCTGGATACTCTAATTCAGGTTATGCCGTGACCGAAGAGACTTTTGTTGGAGGAAATATTGTGACTTGGGGAGTAAAAAGCAACATGTTGTATCTCGCTCTAGAGTCATAGCTCATATTGTATGTGAGATGGTTTGGTTAACGAATTACTGGTGGAGCGTGATTTTAGACAGCTTGGACCAATGCCTATGCATTGTGATGATCAGTCTGCTATATATATTACTCATAATCTTGTATTCCATGAAAGAATCAAGCACATTAAGGCTGACTGTCATTTCATTAGAGATGTTTGGACCAAGAAGGTGATTACTTTCCAGTTCACCCCTTTTTCGAAGCAGTTAGTAGATCTTCTTACCAAAGTTATCTCACCCAGATATTTTCTAACTTATGTAATAAGCTGGGTATGTTAGATATCTATGCTCCACCTTGAGGGAGAGTGTTAGTTTAGATAATAAGTTTATTGAGTTATTGACTTTACATTGCTCATAACCCAATACCCGTTTGTATTCTCTATATATTAAGATGATCTCTCTCGAATAAAGCATGTTTTTTAGGATTTTGTTTCTCTTCATGATCTAACTACGCACGATTGTCCTACTCTCTATTTATAAATTTTCTGTTGTTGTATGATCACCTTGCTCTCTTTTTATAAATGTTCTGTCTGTTTAATTTATAATTAAGTTCTTTTGAATTTTTTCTCTCTATATCTTTGTGCTTATATTGCATTTAATGATTTACAGAAAGATTTATGTTAGCTTATGAGATATGTTGTGCGATTCAGGTTGCTTTTTTGTTAGCTTATTTAGTAATCATTATTGCATTGCTCATTATTTTTCATTGAAAATTAGTAGGAAAACTCAAAAGTGTGTAGAAAATTACAAGTAAAAAAGAGAGAAAATTACAAGTATTTTCTACCAAGATTCTGGGGAAGTGTGCCGGTGGAGTCTGATCAGCGCGCGACCACTTTATCCCCTTGACGTTGCGAGCGATGAGTCGTCGAATCTTCTGCTAGGAATTCTTTCTCGCCTGGTTCTAGAAATTTCTTGAGATTAGAAGTTTTAGGGTATTAGAACCCATAGATTATCCTTGAAAAGAAGTATTCTCTGAATTTTTGGAAGTTAGATAGTGATTCTCTTCTCGATGCCTATTTCTTAGCTTTCTTCTCGTGTTCCTCTCGTTTGTTCCTCTTTGTCTCTTGGCCTAGCCTGCTAATAGGCTATTTATAGGCCTCATAGGGGTAACCGCCCCCTAAAAAACAATAATGGCTGATTAAACAGCTTTTTGAGTCTCAGGCGTGGGGCTAAAATAGGCTCTGCGTGAGCCTAGACAACTTCTTGAGAAACTATGACAGCCGTTCTGGCTTGTTTTTAGAGGCACAATCCTCTTAAAATATCTCCACTTAATGGAAACATAGTGGGTTATAACCGCCCACTTAAAGCGGCATTTATCCCACTAAAGTAGTGGGGGGTTAACCCACTAATCCCGCTCGGGATGAAACAGTAAAAATGACCTGAAGCTTAGCCTGCCGCGAGTTGAAGCTCCAAGCGGAGCTAACCTACTGCGAGGCTAACACTCCAAGAGGAGCTAGCCCATGAACTTCTTTGACTTGTGTTGCTTTTGTTATGAGAAATGTTAAGTCAGAAAATGTCAAAGTTTAAACTTAAACTAAGATTAGAATATTTTTAATGATTTGATGAATCACTTGACATTTGATAAGCTCTGATTTTTCAAATCTATGACCTGCATCTGTTCATGACACTTGTTCATATACGGTCATTTCTACTTACAAGGCTTAGTATTTATATCTGAGATGATATATTTATGCAATTTTTTCTAGTTGTGTATTTTCATTATTTAAAGAAGATTTCCTTCTAGTTACATTGTACTTAAGAGCCAAAGTGAGAATGCTAGATTTACGTGTTGTAATTGTGCATCTGTACTGCTACGGGCCGTTAGTGTTATTGCTTACGACAATAATTTTTACTGCCCTTTGAATGACAGAGCAAACTACCAAGTTATCATCACGTCGTTACTGTCATGTGTGGGTATATATTTATTCTTAATTTGACAGACTAGGAAATATTTGCGTTTAAATGACTCATTAAGATTCACTGGCATTGTCTTTTTATGATCAATCTTTATGTGATTCTACCTTAAGCATATTAAAAAGTCTTCACTCATTTGTTCAGTTAACTACCAAAATTGATGACCTGGGAATATAACATTTTCAGATTATATTCCATTGTGATATCCAACTCTTGCACCGTTTAGGTGTTGACGTGTAGTGGCAATTAGACAGCTCATTAGTAGTAAGTGGAAGGTGACAGATGCAATTTCATGTAGGTAATTTCATCTAGGAAGTACCTTGAGTTCCCTTTTCCGTTTCTGTCTCTGTTCAATGTAATTGAGGAGGCTTTGCTGTTTTTCTGCCTTCAAAATTCCACTTGTCATTTTTTTCTTTAGAGATTCATATCAAATAGTTAGCAATTTGATTCACTAGCTTATGACTTTGTGGCACTACAGCTGCCTTGGCAGTAACGGAAATCTGGGTGCCAGCCTGCAACTAATTTTTAGATAGTGCTGCTTCCTTCCGCTTACCTCCTTCAAAGCACCATTTCCTCTAAGGAAGGATCACAGCAGACAGATGACCTCGTGTTGGAAAAATTGGAGAAAGCTTCTTTCATGTCAGTGAGCATCTATTTATCAGACTCATACTTTCATGTTCTTTCAAATTTAAACAAGCTGTCTTTTAGAGGGTTATACATGGGGATTGTCATTAGGATAGTGGAGAACAGTTAATTGGCCTCCTTATATAGATCATTAGTGACTAGTCTCATTGATGCGGACATCATGGAGCTGACACCGCCACCAAAGTCCAAGTTCAAAAAATGGCGCGCGTATCAAAAAAGACTCAAGAGAATCTTGGCTATTTCATTCTAGAAGAAGATTTTGTAATTAGAGTAGTAATATGATTTTTATTTTATATATTGGAGTAGTAATCAGAGTTGTAGTAGGATTAGTAGTTTTCTTTTCATATATTTTTGCTTTCTTTTAGATTTTCAATTTCTTTTAGGATTAGTATTTCTATTTCAATTATAACTAGGAGAGTACAATTTTTTGTAGCATATATAAAAGGCCCTCGTGTATTCTATTGGAAAATATACAATCAATGAAAGTTTCCTCACTCTCAATTGAGTTTGATTATTGAATTTCTCAATCCTAAATTCTGCTAGTGGTAGGATATCCTAATCACTCAATTAGTGGTGAGATGTCCTAATTGATTTATTGGTTACTTCTCTTCTCTCGCTCCCTCACTCTCTTTTTAACTCTAATCCTAGCAACCTTTGCCTCTCTCTTCCCGCGTGCACCGCCAACCCCTCCACAACCTTCTCTCTCTGTTGCCTCATCCATCTGCCACGACAATAGCTCTCTCTCCCCACTCTCTTCCGTCACAGTTCCTCACCCACGCACCATCATTACCGCCTTGACAGCGACGCCAACAACCCCGACTTCGCCGCCTCGTCCTCGCTCTACCACTCGCGTGGATCCTTGCCCCGCTTGAGCGCCACAATAGTACCCAGGCTGAGCACCTCCACCACGCGCGTGCAATTGCCATCCTTGTCCTCGTCCTCATGCTCCGGCCGAGCACCGCCATTCAACGTCGCCAGCTGCCACCAAACTGTCACCGCCGCCATGCTTCATTGCCACGTCACACAACACAACCGCCATCACAAATCAAAGTTGGAGTTCAATTCGGATTCAAACTCCAACCCAATCCGCCAACAATTCAAATCCGATTCAAATTCAAAATCAATCTGACCCGCTTTGCTATAGTGCCACTTGGATCCAATAGCAGCAGTACAGAGCTGCTAAGACAAAAACAGACTCGTTAAAGCATAGGATTTGATTTTCAGGTCATATCTCAACCGTTTGGATTCTGATTCACGTAATTTTCGAAGCATTGCAACCGTGACGACAAGAGCTATGTATCTATAACAACAAGACACTGAGATCAAACATGATTCTCAGATATTACATCTCTCAAGTATTATTACAGTGTTGTCCACTATTAAAATGTGAGTTGTGCGATTCTGCTATCTAATTAATCCATAACTTCGTTATTGCCTGTAGAACAGTACCTGCATAACATAAATAGTGTCAGTTCTTAATTTGCAATAGATCAATACATATGCATGTTTAATCATCTAATAGTCAATATTGTTAGTTTTCTACCTTTCTTACCAACGATCATTTCATATTGGTGAAGCGTTACATTGAGTTTTATTATTATTGATTTTCGCACACGTATAGTTTCACATCACATGTACAGTTTCAAAAAGCATTTGTTCCTGCATACATCAGTAATATGTGCGTTATATACGCATTGTTTGAAAGACATCCCAAGAGCTTGAAGCCCTGCTAGGTTTTTGGCTGCCTTTCTAAGAGCTAAAGCAATGGATGTGACCAGACTAGTGCTTTATTTGTTAGTGCTTTCTCCCGGTAATGCAAACTATCATCTATTGTTATCAATTTGAGTGTATTGTTACCACGACATCTGGAGCCATGCCAAGAATCTTACTAACCTTTTTTGTCTGTGGAGACGGATATCATTTGTCCACTAGCAGACAAATGTTCAAGCAACAATGCCTTCACTATTCACCTTCGAAAGGGATCCTTGCTTTTGTATGAGCTTGGGCAACTTAATGTGCTCAGACTTGTTTAAAGAGTTGCAAGCAGTTGGCAACTTTTCAGATGGTAAATATTTCCAAGAACATGGAGTGTGAATCATGATGTTCATGTTTGAATTAAAACTGAGATACTGGTACGAGTTCTTCCCTGTGCTAGAATCTTTTGTGTCTTAGCATCTTTGACATATGCATGGATGGGATGGGTAACTCTGGGACCAATTTGAAGTCCCTTTTGAAACTTTTGATGGTCAAATGCCATCAAGAATATTAACTACTGGCTTGAAAGCTTTGATGCAGAGGTTTCCCCGCTTCCGGGAACAATGGCGAAAAGAGGCAGGCCGCATCAATGGCAGGGTTGCTTGAAAGTAGTTAGACGGGTGGGCTAGTCTCAGAAACGGAGAGCAGTAGACAGCTGTGTAAAGCTGGAGGTAGTTGAGGGTGGTATCAGTGTGAAAGTTTATAAATACTTTTGAAGAAGTGTCTGCTGGTTAAACACAAATCAGAACATGTACTTTGAGACATGAATGTCACACATGTTTCAATAGTTAGCAAGTCCTGCCATCACTTGAATTATATATTTCCTGGAAGATGAGGAAATTTCTTACATGTTGGCATACATGTAATGCACTTTTTGTTGTCCAATTATCATCCGTATTATTCTATTGGTAGTTTGTAGATATACTGGGCTTCTATGGTTTGTTGTTCGTCATTCTGTTCGTTTCTTGTTCATATCTATGAAATTCTTTTATGGCTAGTGATTTAGAATTATTGAATAGACCTTTATATCACCAACATCAGCTATTGGCATCTCATTACGTGAGAACCGGAAGCACGACAATTTTGTTCACTTTATTGTTGTCTACAGCCACGACGTAGTCTCTCTCTCTTTTTCTGAGCCACCTGCCTTGTCACAAATGTATTTTGCCGAATAATTTCCTTTTACCTGTTGTATTTTGAATAGTGAAAGTGTATCTCTTTAGTTTCACTTGTGAATGTTCTATGGAAGAACTCAAAATATTCATTGAATTGTTAAATGCTGAGATCGTGCCTTGAATAATACATTTGAATTCTTTTTTCCTTTAAATTCTGAATATGCTTAACTTTCTGTACTTGTTACCACAATTGTGAACACTATGTAGCCTCAATCAGCTGATAATATGCCCGGCAGCTTCTATTGTCATGAACAAACTCAAGATGTGGAGGTGATATTGTTTATTGGTGCAAAAATTTTATATTTCAGGTCAGTTGGTATAAATGATATTATGTTCTGTTCTGCTTCTTTCTTTCCTTCTAATATCTGAATGCATAATTTTTACTTGAAGACTTGATATAGCAAGCTACAGATAATATTGTTTCTCCAAATCATTCTTATCTTGTAGTTAAAAATGTTACATGTTGTTTAAAATGTATGTAGGGAATAGACATACTTCATGCTGCTCCTCTATTAGTAGTTTTCAGCTTAAATTGGTGGTGCCTGTTGATTTTTTTTTTTTTTACTGCTTAGTAATATGATCCAGCAATCAGTAAGAGGAGTGATTTGATAAAGGCCACTTATATCATGAATTTAGAGAAACTCTGTTTTCTTTTATGTTGCTCCACTGTCATCATCTGCGAATACTAGTAGATCTGCAAAACACTATATCTAGTGAGGTTATGTTTGCTTATTCTTTCTTCACCAGAAAACATCCAATATTGAACTTTCATGTCTTCTGATCAACTGTGTTATAAAATTTCTTTATTTCCTTAGTTATTCTCTTACAGATTTAGGCTCTCTGACTATTCAATATATGTATGTTTTTCATGGGGTCTTTCTTTTTACCGACAAAAATGTTTCTAATGTTATAATTTTGCCATATCCCAATTTGAATTCTGTGGTGATGCTAACCTCCTTGAATTTTAATTCCAATGAATGGCATCATTGATTTACGTGTACCAATAGGATGGATGACACTGCTCATGCATATGTACCAACAACAGCTCAACTCAATGTGCAACACAACATTTTGGTTGCATGGGTGACATGAGTTAAAAAGAGTGATATTGATTTTTGAAAAATATTTATATACACCATGACAAATAAAATAGTTTGAAGGGAACCTAATGCAATTAAGCACTGTGTTAAGAGTTATAATTGGGGGGCAGTCAAAGGAGTCATAGGAAGTTGGGGCAATATTTACATGTAGCAACAATGATCATAAAAGCAGAGCAGTGGAAGGCATCTGCTCTTGAGCTTTAAAACCACCACCACCCCCCTTCTTTTATCATCCATAAAGATTGAAATGAAAGGAGCCCTTGAATGACATCTTTAATGGGCTTTCAATTTTCTTGTGGCCATTGGGACTTGGTTGGCATCAACTACTCTCTCTCTCTCTCTCTCTCTCTCTCTCTCTCTCTCTGCACAGAGGCACCCACCTTCATTATCACCCTCATTATCATCAGGTGGCTTGATGCTACTCATATCAAGATAACTGGCCACATTGATAGTCTAAGTTGTTTGCTTACTGACTCACAGGGACACTTTGGGCCAGTCTTCCATAACTTAGTAGAGGTTAGGGTTGTAGTCCCATAAAGAGAGAGGAATCAAATTAGTTTGAGTTAGGGTTTGTGCTCATCATTTTCATGTTGTGATCTTTGATCATGGAGGTCACCAGCATTAAAATCTCATCATCAAGGCAAGAGGTTTTTCCTTCCATTGTTTCTGCACGTCTCTTTGAAAGACAAGAACCCACACACACTTCACTAGTTACTCAAGCTAACTCTCTGTTTGCCAACACCGAGAATCAAACAAAAACGCCTCTCTCGTTAGGTAAAAGAGTGTTTCCCACAGGCTAACCTGCTTTCGCAGCCATTATTTTGTAATAAAAAATAAAAAATTGGTGGGGTAAGCTGGCCAAGTTGTTGGCCCAAATGCTCAAAACATTCAGATGCATGAACTAAACAAAAAGCTACTCCCACGTCAAGTCAAATACTGCGGGCCTGCATATAACTCAAGCTCCAACACTTTGCTCTACTTGCAGAAATGGATTCAAGAAGAAGCAAGGAAAGAAGAGCTCAATCTTTCTTTTCTTTTTCTTTTTCTGAGAAAGGACAAAAAAGCTTAACCTCGCGCAAAATTAAGGGTCTGTTTGGTTGTCGTAATTGACTGTAATTTATAATTGGTAAATTTTTTTACAGTTGTAAATGAGTTACATGCATGTAAGTTTTTACGGTGTTTGATTTGTAATATAAAGTTGTAAGTGAGAAAGTGTATTGTGTTTTACGTGTTTGGTTGTCGTAATGTGTAAGTCGTAAGTGAAAAAATTGATCACAAAATTAACTATTTGGTGATTTAAAAATTTTAATATTACAAATAAATACTAAAAATGTTAAATATAAAAAAAAATTAATATTAACATAAAAAAATAATACAAATTTGTATGACTTCAAAATTAACTGTAAGTGAGTGGTAATTGAGTTGTAAGTCAGTGATAATTGAGTTGCTTAAGTTTTTTACAAATTACGGTCCAAACAAATACCGTAGTTATAATTAGGTTGTAAGCCATTTACGAATTACGGCCTTTTACGGCCTTTACATCCAAACAAACAGCCTCTAAGAAGATCTCTTTCATTCAACAAGAGAAGCAGGCTTTTGAGTTTTGACCCCAGTGCTTTCTCACATTGCGAAAATGTGAAATCCATTTTCTTGATTAATTGAGAGTGTGCAAGGACTTTCCTCAAATTCCAAATTTGTTACAAATTTAGAACACGAGAAGATTGTGCAAGTAAAACTTACGCCATAAATTTAATGAGCCCCATGAACTTTCCCATTCACATGTTAATGGCCCTATCCTTGAGAGTCAACAGCTTGCTTGTGATTCCCTTCTTCTTTCTTCTCCTCTGCTTCAGATTTGGATACCCTTGGACCTAGGTGCTCAATGATGGAGTTCTCCATGTATTTCTCTATTGAGCTTTTTGCTACTTGGACCTACCCTTCCTCTGTGTCATCCAATAAGAAGTTACATCTTGGAGACAGGGGGAGTTCAAATGATCAGTTTGGATAGTGACAATTCAAATTATGGGTCCCCAACCCCATGTTAAGAGGAAAAAACAGGTCATGAGCATGGTTTGTCTAAAAAAACACTATATAATCAATATAGTCGAAGCATGATTTTATAACAAGTGTCACTGTACTATAGCTATAAGATTTTTCAGTTGGAATGTAAATTTTGCTTGCGCCAAGCCATCATCTTTTCTTTTCTTTTTTTTAAAAAGGAGGTGAAAGATAGCGGGTTATCAATTTAATTATAATTATTCATGAGTGCAATGAGAAGTAGATAGATTGTTGATTATATTAACCAAATAAGGAGCCTCCAAGTATTCTACAAATATCTCTGGACCCAAAAAAAGTCGTAGCTGAAGATGTCACGGACAAAATCAAAGTAATCTCTTTGGTAAGAGGAAAATCAAAATAAGTTATTTTTTATATGGGTCAAAGGCAAACCTAACTAGAGATCAGTGGACCTTGAGAAATAATTCATGTGGTAATCTATTAGAAGTTAAAAAAGATGCGTGACCAAGAGTTTGGAAACTTTAAATTAAATGCCCTATTATAGTTATATATATAACCAACAATGAATGCCTAGAAAAAAATTTTATTTAGTTGCATCCCACAATTAATCCTTTGCCTCTCTGTAATCACCTCCCTTGATTTTCTCCTGGACCTGCCAAGATTTAAAACATGGCACATGGGGTTGTGTCCACGTACCTACTAATTACAAATTATTATTATTATTATTATTATTATTATTATTATTAATTTATAAAATCATATCACCTTCATTAACTTATTAGTGGGCTTGAGTGCTGAGGACGGCCCCAAGTCAAAACTGTACTCTACTACTTAATATAAGTTTGTTCAAAATTGAAAGCTCCATTAATCTCTCTCTCTCTCTCTCTTCTCAATGTTACAAAGGAATCGTGATGGATGGTGGAGAAATTTAAAGACAAAATTCATTGAATTCTTCAGGCTAAATTATTGATTCTTCATTGAATGGCCACCATTATTTCTCTTTTACTTTTGACTTCGACATTAAGAGAGGCATTAATGAGATACTTATATCATAAGCAAGGAGAAACTTTGTGTTAATTGACTCAATCTTGTCACTAACTGGGAATGACGTGAGTAAGTTCCCATCAAGGTGGGAAAAAAAGTTAGAAAATAATAAATACAAGATGAGAGAGAGAGAGAGAGAGAGAGATAATTCTAGTTTTCTTTCTGTAAGATGGAAATTTTATTTGAATTATTTTAAGTATACCCTTTGGAAAGTATTCAAAAGTATCAACCCATGACAAGTAGAATTAGTAGATGTTTTCCATTATGTTTGCAAAGGGGGAAAACTTACAAATAAAAGTTTGAGGAGCTAAATTACAAGTATTCTTAAAAAAAGATTACAAGTAGATCCCCTCAGAGATTCTGGAGAAGTGTGCCGATAGGAGTCTGGTCAGCGCGCGACCACTTTGTCCCTTTGACGATGCGAGCGATGAGATTCCCTTCTCGCCTGGTTCGGGGAATCAGAGAATAGAGGGTTGGTAGAACCCTCTTGCTACTTCTCAAAAGACCGCCTTCTATGAGGAATTCCTTCTCGCCTGGTTCCGGAGATTCCTTGAGGAAAAGGGGTTGTTAGGGTATCGCCACCCTGAAAAGAGAAGTATTTCTCTGGAAGGTCTCTGAATTAGAAAACGCACGGTGCGTGATGAAGAAGTCCAATCTTTGAGAAGACGCCAATCTTGCCGATGATAATTGATGATCCTCCTCGATCTCTGCGATCTCCTTTTTCTCTGCGATCTCCTCTCTCCTCCGTACCCCTGGCGGGTTATTTATAGGGAGAGCAAGGGTATAATCGTCCCCTTGAAGATATGGAAACAGATTGAACCGAATCTGTTTGAATCTGGAAAGTAGCCTTGCTGCGAGGCTAGAATAGCTTCCGCGGAGCTAGAAAATGGCAAGTCGGTTGATCTATTTTGATCCTTTCCATATTATTGGGAGATTCTCCTTGATCCTCTTACTCGTTTCAAGAGAGTCAAGAGATTGCGGCAATCACCTGCCATATTTGAATCCTGATTGGATTTGATTTGCTTGAATCCGATCTCATCAGGAGATTTGATTGGTCAAAAGGTTGATCATAACAGGCTGATAGCGGAGCTGCCCGCTTTGAGCTCATAACGGAGCTAGAGGCAATTCCTAGCGAAGTCCGAAAAGAGGCTTTTCGGCGAAGCTGTCAGTTAGCTTCCTGGCGATGCTCTGGATGATGCTAGCCTCGCAGGCGAGGCTATCTCCTTGGCTAAAGTAATGCTAAATGCTAGCATCTTAGACCTGCTGAGGTCTGTTTAGAAACAATCCGGGTTCACTGTTCTGCTTGCTGATCAGTGGAGTCCAATCGCTTCTTGTCCTTGGAGGTGGGTGAAACTGGTCTTCAGCTCGTCTGTCCCTTGTCTTTTGTAAATGTCAACAAGTTTAGACATCGTTCGGACCAATGAGAATCTTGTCTTTTTTAAGTGTCAACAAGACCCCCTTCAAAGTTTTCGAAAGTCTGCAATAGCCCAGACTTCGAAACACTTTGAACTGCTGTGTGGCGGATGTAGTATGAACATCGCCATGATGATTGAATTCAGCTTCGCTTCCAATCCTGCTTTGGGATGAATTCGCCGAAGAATTGTGCAGATCCGCAAGTCGCTTCGCGTTTGCGTGCGGGTAGCTCCGCGTCTGGATAAGTTCGCTGAGGAACTCCCTGCTTTTTCCGAGACCAACTGCCATGGGCTGGTTACGAGGAGGATCATTCCTTCTTCGCGCCAATCGAGAGAGATGTTCTCCGATTTGCACGTTTCCAAGGGAGGATATTCCCTTTATTCAAGGCGCCATGAGTGCCTTTTATGAGGGAGACGTTTTTCTCCTTGTACGGTTCCAATGAAACCGTCCCTGTAATCAAGGCGTGATGAATGCCTTCAATGCGCTCGTGCCTCCACGCTTTGATGTGGTTGCGCTCAGGCCATGGGGCCTATAAAATAGGACACTTGAGGTCCTATGAAGAGAAGTGCCTTGCCTTTCTTCTTCTCTTCTCTTGGTTGAGAGATATACTCAGATCTCTGAATTAGTGGGAAAGCCCACTCTGGTTGTCTAACCGGCCAAGGAACAGTAAGTCTTGATCATTCAAAGACTTCACTGCTTTTAGGGAACTCATCTCCCTTGATTTAGCTTTGGCAGCTCGCTTCAGGGATTAGCTTCCCTTGTTCTTCATCTTGCAATTGGCTGCTGCAGAGAAGGATCTCATCATAGCTTTCTGTGGAGCTCTCATCTTGGTTTTGATCAGTGAAAGATCATTGCTTGTTAAGTCCGCTGCGCAGGCAGGACTTGGGACTTGGCTTCTTCAATAGTTGAGCCAGTCTTGCCATATTGGTGAGGTTGAGACTGTTCTTCACAAGATCAGTCTGACTTTGCCGTATAGGCGAGGCTAGGATTGGCGTTGGCTGAGCCAGCCCCTGGTTGCTGTGCAGGCGGGCTTATCCTCTGCTTTGACTGAAGTCGGATTACTTTGCCGCTGAAGAATCTGACTTAATGTTTTGTGCTTGACTGCTAACTTACTCCAATTTGCCTTGCAGTGAGCTTGCTTGCCAGTCTGGTGACTTGATGAAGAAGCCATAAATTGCCTTATGCTTCCCCGGTTGAAGCTTTACTTTTAAGCAGGAGGAACAATTCGGGGCAGGTGCGCGTCCCAGAGGCTGTGGCAGCCTCTTATCCGATGATTCGATCTGAGGTGAGGCTGGTTGCCGACTTTCAACTTTGGTGGCCTTCGTCGGGGACGATCCACTTCAGGGGAGTGGGCTCACACCCGTCAGATCACTAGCATCAAAACTAGTTCCCATTATAGGTGATCTGACGTGTTGGCGGCGATAAGCTTTTATTGCCAGGCTTCAAAAAAAAATGGTGATAAGACCCGCCATTTTGTGGAGAAAAATGACCGTGTCCCGGTGGCAGAACTGGTACAGCCTTGTGCAGGAGGAAGGCCTTTCGTGTCCAGTGATCTGGTCTGGAAGCAGATAAAACCGCTTGTATGCCTTTTATGCAAATGGCCTTGCTAGGCAAATTGGTGTGTTGTATGAAACACAACTTTGATGTAATATCAAATGTATCTTACTTTTAGATCAATGAAAGTTCTTTGTCTGATCATTTGATTTTTGCTTGCTTCACTGAGAGTTTGGCCATTGCTGGCTAAACTGCGCACGGGATAGCCCTTCCTTTTGAATGATCTTTGCGAGGCTGTCACGTCAGCGCCTCTTTAGAGGGCTAATTCAAACCTTTCGGTTAAGTCCTTGAAGGATTGCGCGAAGTCCGCACTTTGCT